>RJWJ010028801.1:0-21141 GCA_004363605.1 Indri indri | reverse complement strand
GTTCAGCTACATTTTTATTATGATACTAGAGAGGAAGAAAATGGGTTTACTTATATAAAAGCCCCAAAGGCTAACAGTGGCAGTAGATGTTGCAAGAAAGCAATTGATTTTCTTGATCAGATTTTCAGAGAAGTAATACCATCTCTCATTACAAGCTATTGTTCTATTTACTCATTCATTTCAACCATTATTTATTTAATAAATGCATAGATTTCAGGCACTGTTCTAAGCACTGGGAAGATAGAGGCAAACAGAGCCCATGGTTCCTGCCCTAATGGAGCTTACATTGTACTGAGGCAGAATAACATAATCGGTAGTTTTCATGCACACACGTGTGCATGTGTGCACCCTTGCACGTGTGTGCGTGTGCACACACACACACATACACACACACACTACATTAGAGCGCAGTTAAGTTTTAAAAGAAAAAGGAAAAATTAAACAGAATAAGTGGCTCTTATTAATCTGCTCTTCTGTATCTGCCCAAAGGCGTTCAGATGCTACAGTTTGGAGCTGCTTCAGGGAGGAAGGAAAGCTAAGTGTATTCTTGGTGTCTAAGAGAATCCAGACGCATGTGGCTTGGTCAAGATCTGCTTTCCAATCTGTCCTTTGGACTGTCCCATACATATCTGTGTGCCAGTTTGGGTGGAGATAAGAATTTTCACCAACCTGTGAAGGGCATAAATCAAAATGCCCAAAGGGCACATGGCTTCCCTACCTTCTTCCACAAAGTACACTGTTCCTTGGGAAAGAGAAACTTTTGCCCGCTTTTTCACCAGCTTGCAAAGACAGACAAGCACACAGCCAGTTTTTCAAAACACTCAATGCTTTTTCTGATGCTCCCATTACTGAAATCTGACCCCTAGCATTTGAAATAAAAAATGGTTTCCTTTTTTTCTGAAGTGTCCCTGAGATTATACATGGTAACCAACCATTCAAAGTAGACATTCACCCTAGAAGTGGGGTCCGATTAAGTAACCTTACTTTATAGAGATCTCTGTAATCTTACCTTTCAACAAAGAAGCAAATTTATGACATTTCTTTGTTGAATATAAATTATTCTTTCTGCCAGTTCTCAATACCTCATTCATTTTCCAGGTTCTGAAGGCAAACCCTGTTAATTATCAAGAGCTGGGATCTTTCTTCAGGACCACGATTTTCCCCCTAAATCCTTCTTTTCCCGTAAGACTTTCTGAGTTTACTGGCATTACAGGAACATTTCATAAAACATAACAAACCAAGGATGACGCAGCTTCTGTGAGAATGTGTCACACTGTGTATAGAACAATAATAAATTGTCCACTAATGCATTTATGAGGGTGTTTAAGAAATGGCATGTACAAAGGTACTGCAAATACTCAAAATGACCAGAATCTCTGGAAGTTGTGCAAAGTAAATTAGGATTAAAAGAGAAAAACAAAAGCCCTCTGAACATGATAGGAAGAATTATTTTCCTCTGAAGAATACCATTAAGAAATGGAAAATGTTGGGGTAAGAGAAACAATTAGTTTGAGCAACAGAAAATGATTGCTCAACAAAGGGATGGATGATTCTTAAATAATTTTATATATTTTAAAGTATGTCAGGAAAAGAATATCAGGTAAAACACATACCCCAAAACAATTTTTGTCTTGGGAAAAAAATATATCCAAAGCCATGCTTAACTGATTTCTGCTTAATTAATTTCCATAAAATTCTGATAATATGAAACACTCCTTCCATTTTTATGGAGTACACACATTCTCTTCTTTCTTTTACGTTATTTAGGTCTCCTACGGTTCTCACACTATGTGCCTTCAATTTTCAGGGTCCACAGACATCTCTAGAATAATTAGTATGTTTAATCCTTAAAATAATCCTAGAAGGCCAAACGATCTTCCTTTTACAGACAAGACTATGCAGGTTCAGAGAGGTTAAGTGACTTGTCCAAGGTCACAGTGTGATCAGCTCAGGATCTGAACCTGTGTCTGTTTGACAATATATCTTGTGAACCTCCCATATCGCCCTGTCTTACTTTTTATGTATTTAAAACACTTTTTATCTTATTGTGGTAAGAACACTTCACATGAGATCTACTCTGTTAACAAATTTTTCAGTGTACAATACATTATTTTTCCCTATAGGCACAATATTGTACAGCAGAGCTCTAGAGCTTGTTCATCTTGCTTAACTGAAACTTTACACCTGCTGATTAGCAACTCCCCATTTCCCTCTTCCCCCAGCCACTGGCAACGATATTTTGCTCTTGGATTCTATGAATCTGCTTATTTTACATGTCTCAGTAAGTGAAATCATGCAATATTTGTCCTTCTGTGACTAGATTATTTCACTTAGCATCATGTCTTCAGGGTTCACCTATGTTGTTGGATATTGCAAAATTTCCTTCTTTTTTAAGGTTGAATAATATTCCATTGTATGTCTATACCACATTTTCTTTTTTTCATGTGGAAACTGAGGAATGTTCTTTAGTATTCAATGAGTTTTTCATGTTACTCTTAAATTATACATATATAAGTTTATATCCTTAAACTACACATGAAGATCTAGACATAATATGCATACAGTGAGATATTTCTTTTTTTCTATGCCTTTCTTAACTTTATTCTTTTTATTTTAAAATATTACGGGAGTATACATGTTTTTGGTTACATGCATTAATTGTGTTATGCTTGAGTCAGGGTTATAAGTGTGCCCATCACCCAGATAGTGTTCACTGTAGCCGTTACGTAGGTTTTCACCCATCCTTTCCTCTCCCTCCCCCCCGTTTGGTTTCCACTGAGTTTTACTTCCCTCTGTGCACATATGTGCTCATTGGTTAGTTCCAATTTAATAGGGAGCACGTGTGGTATGTGTTTTTCCATTTTTTAGATACTCGTTTTCTTTATACATTCATCATTCGCTGATGTAGTGGTATCACACGAGATTCTCTCCTTGTCTTTCAAAACAAATCAGCTGTCTAGATGAAGACTGAATGAAATAAGTCCCCTTACCCACAGGTTAGGCTCTGGCATAAGTTAGTTGTAGGGTTTTAAGGAATGATGAAATAAAATATAAACGTTGTGATTTGGAGAATGAGGCTTCCTACAGATTAGTATCGTTGGACATTTTCTAGAAAGGCTAATACATCCTCAGGCCATGGTGGTCCCTACCTCCAGGTTGTCTGCCCTCTTGAACTAAAACGCACCTTTTAGCCAGTCAAGGGGCTGCAGGACAGCCAAGGAGTAAAAAAAGGAATTGATCACCAAAGAACCATAAAAATATATGAAATCTGATTAATGATGTACCTTGGAAAGGTCCAGAGACCAGCCTTTTCTAGATACGCTGATGCTATAACCTTTCACTGCCTGTAATTCCGGCAAGGAACAAGTGTGCTTGAAGGCACGGTTCTCTGTTTACCTGCATCTGTGTCCTCTCAAAACCATTTTTGTCTTTGTTCTCCCCAAGACCGAATACTTTGGAGAGAGTGAAGCAATTCAATCAAGAGAGAGTTTGCATCAGGTATCTGCCCTGTTCTCTTTTCTCTTTTCCTTTCCCTTTCAGTGTTTTATCTGAGAGAAATGACAGTAGCACCTCAGTGATTTCCTTTATAAATGTCTGTCATCTGCTAAGATGTGATTACATGGACTTTCCCCTGATTTTCAAAGTAGGTACTGTCATCAGAGCCTGAAAGAATGTCTGCCAAGATCTGTGAGCAAAGGAAGATGAGGTTACATTGACATTTCAAGGTCCTTTCTCACCAAAAGGAGATTGAATAACCTGCTAGAGGCAGGATAATCCTGAATTTCAACTCCCTTTTTCTCCCCAGGAGAAGTGACAAACGGTTCTCATTCATGTGCCCCTCCCTGGCCCACCTTCCTTCCTTCTTGTCACATTTTCTTCTCCTTTCTATTTTCTTCCCCTACTTCCTCATTTTATAGGGCAAAATCACATTAATTTGAACACCACGAATTTACATTGTGACCATCTGGACAATGCCTTGAATTTTTTAATGTTAACTTTAAAAGAGACTTGATTGGCTGACTTACAATGTGAATCACTGGTGCTCAGAATCTTTAGCACATCAGATTCACCTGGCAGGCTGGACCCCCACACCTACGCCATTCAGTGTCAGGTCTGGGGTGGGGCTGGAGAGTTTGCATCTCTAACCTGTCCCCAGATAATGCTGTTGGCCCGGGACCACACTCTGACACCACTGATATAAGTAAACAGGAAAGCAAAGGAGACCAATTAATCCCGTCAACAAAATTGTTTCCAATTCTATTTCCCTGTAGCTGCTGTCCCCAACCCCTGAGCCTGGACTGGTACTGGTCTGTGGCCTGTTAGGAACCAGGCTGCACAGCAGGAGGTGAGCAGCGGGCAGGTGAGTGAAGCTTCATCTGTATTTACAGCCGCTCCCCATCACTCACATCACCACCTGAGCTCCGCCGCCTGTCAGATCAGCAGTAGCATTAGATTCTCATAGGAGCATGAACCCTACCGTAAACTGCGCATGCAAGGGATCTAGGTTGAGTGCTCCTTATGAGAATCTAATGCCTGATGATCTGAGGTGGAGCTGAGGTGGTGATGCTAGCGCTGGGGAGTGGCTGCAAATACAGATTATCATTAGCAGAGAGGGTTGACTGCACAGGGACCATAATAAATCAATTGCTTTCAGACTTATATCAAAACCCTATCAGTGAGTGGCAAGCGAAAATTAAGCTGCGCCTGGTGGCAGGCTTTATAGTGGCAAGTGAGTTGATGTACTTCAATTGTACAGCTGCCTCTGGTGGCAGAATTTAAGTCAGAATCTGACACTTATTTTAGTCCATGCATAGCCCACCCATTATTTTATTTACTACTTCTGTCTGCCTCTTTCCTGCACTGTGCACTTGTCTAGGTCATAGTTTCGGTAAGCCCACAAGCTAACCCTAGCAAAATGAGTAAAAAGCAAATATTGCTGGAGAGCTTCTTTGGAAAGGGGGAAAGACCCAATGATGAGACAGCAGAAGACTCTGAGACCACCAACAAAATGAAAGCTGCATTTAAAAGAAAATACGAAGAGCCCTACTTAAATTACAGGTTCATTACAACAGGTGATTCACATTCTCCAAGCCCAATTTGTATAATGTGGCAACCGGCTATCCAATGAGGCCATGAAACCTTCAAAACTCCTTTGCCACATGGAGACCAAGCACCGTGCATTAAAAGACAAGCCATGCCTTTAACCCACACTTGGGTGAGGCAAAGACATAAAGTGTAACCATAATGTTTGTACCCTCACAATACCCTGGAATAAAAAAAAAAAAAGAATTACATCAAAATACTACTCTTGCCCTACCATTCCCACTCTTCCCACCTACTTTACATTAAATCTGTTCTTAGATTAAAAAAAAAAAAAGACAAGCCTTTGAAGTTTTTCAAAAGAAAAAAACATGAACATGAAGAAGAGAAGCAATTACTGAAGGTCACCACTCCATCAAATGTGTCTGCACTGAGAGCATCATGCTTAGTGACTAGCTGCATTGCCAAAGCTAAGCCCTTTACTATTGGGGAAGAGTTGATCCTGCCTGCTGCTAAGGACATTTGCTGTGAACTTTTAGGAGAGGCAGAAGTTCAAAAGATGGCACGAGTTCCTCTTTCAGCCAGCACCATAACTAGATGAATGGATGAAATAGCAGAGGATATTGAGGTATGATTGTTAGGATTAATGAGTCACCATGGTACGCAATCCAGGTTGACGAGTCTACCAATGTTGACAACAAGGCAACGATGCTTCTTTTTGTGCGATATATTTTTCAGGAGGATGTGCATGAGGATATGTTATGTGCACTTTTGTTGCCAGCCAACACCACAGCTGCAGAACTATTCAAGTCTTTGAATGATGACATATCAGGAAAACTGAATTGGTCATTTTGTGTCAGTACATGCATGGAGTGGCTGCCATGGACGGCTTTCTGGTTTCACTACTCAGGTCAAGGAGGTCGCTTCTGAATGTGAGTCTATGCACTGTGTCATCCATAGAGAAATGCTGGCTAGCCAAAAAATGTCACCGGAACTAAACAATATTTTGCAGGATGTGATTAAAATTATCAACCACATTAAAGTACGGGCCCTTAACTCATGTCTGTTCGCACAGCTCTGGGAGGAGGTGGACGCAGAGCACACACCTTCTCTTATGCACAGAAGTGAGGTGGCTTTCTAAGGGTAGATCTCTGGCCAGAGTTTTTGAGTCATGAGAGCCATTCCAGAGATTTCTTTTAAAAAAACAGTCACCACTGGCAGCACATTTCAGTGACACAGAATGGGTCGCAAAACTCGCTTACCTGTGTGACGTATTCAACCTGATCAACAAACTCAATCTGTCACTTCAGGGGAGAATGACAACTGTGTTCAAGTTGGCAGATAAAGTGGCTGCATTCAAAGCCAAACTGGAATTATGGGGGCGATGAATGAACATTGGGATTTTTGACATGTTTCAAACATTAGAAGAGATTTTGAAAGAGACTGAGCCAGGGCCTTCTTTCTCCCAGCTGGTGCATGATCACCTATCTCGGCTTTCAAAATAGTTTGAGCATTGCTTCCCTACCACTAAAGACCCCCGAATTGGGAAGGAATGGATCTGTGACCCATTTGCGAATAAGCCAGGTGAATCGACTTTGTCCATGCTAGATGAGAATCAACTCCTTGAAATTTCACATGATGGTGACCTTAAAAGTATGTTTGAGACAACTTCAAATCTCCATACAGTCTGGATTAAAGTCAAGGCAGAATATCCTGAGATTGCCACAAAAGCACTGAAAAAAGCCTCCTTTCATTTCCAACATCCTATCTTTGTGAAGCTGGGTTTTCTGCAGTGACAGCAACCAACACGAGATTACAGAGTAGACTGGACATAAGCAACACACTTTGAGTGTCATCGTCTCCCATCACTCCCAGATGGGACCATCTACTTGTAAGAAAACAAGCTCAGAGTTCCCCCTGATTCTGCATTATGGTAAGTTGTATAATTATTTCATTGTATATTACAATGTAATATTAATAGAAATAAAGTGCACAATAAATGTAATGTGCTTGAATCATCCCCAAACCATTCCCCCCACACACCCTCATCCATGGAAAAATTGTCTTCCATGAAACTGGTCCCTGGTGCCAAAAAGGCTGGGGACTGCTGCCCTGTAGAAAACTGATACACTTCATTAACTCGACAAATTTAACACTATGTAGGCACAAGATAGTAGAAAGAGCACTGAACTGGGAGTCAAAGGTTGGAGTTCTAGAGTGGCTCTGCATGACCTTGGTGAAGGAACTAGCACCACCTGGGCTTCGATGTCCCTACCCATTATTCTTAAAGAAGCCAGGCCAGATTGTCCTTTCTAGCTCCAGTGTTTTACAACTGTATAAAAATATGCACTGAAAATGCATGAAAACACAACTCATTCAAAATTTCCACAATTCAAACACTTAATAATTAACATTCACTTTCCCCTCAACTTATATGAATTAGTGAGAGTCCATCATCTATCCTCTCTACAGAAGAAAGCTTTACAAATAACCCTGAACTTTCCATTTACACCTCCATTCCTTCTCTGGTTCCATTTAAATTTTAAGACTGGAAACTCCCCAAACTGCAGGTGGGCAATGAGGAAGCCTGTCTTTACTCATCCCTGTAAACTCAAGACTTGTGTGAACATTTAAAAAAGAAATATGCGCTGAGAGTCTGCCTTTTACAAACCTTGTGCTAGGCATAGTCTCTGTTCAGGACCATGGAGTAGGTGGCATTGACCCAGGTCTTAAAGGGCACGTAGGATCCTAACAGGTAGAGATGAAAAAGGGGCAACTTGGGCAGATGGAACAGCATGGTAGGTGCATGGAGCCATCTGTTAAGTGTCTCTCCTCATTCCCTCCTCTGTTACCTCCCCACCGCGCACCTCTATCTTAGCATATGTGTTCAAACTTCGTCTTCATTAAGGAACTGTGGAGTCCTCAGGGACGGGACTGTCTTGTCTTTATTCTCAGCACTTAGCACAGTGCCTGGCACAATTCATTAAATCATTGTACTTAGTTAATACTTGATGACCTGAACTGATCCAACGCCACAATACAGTATTTGCGTGGACAAAATAATTAAATAAGAATGTATATAAAAAACTTAATACATTCTTAAGTCCTATAAAATACAGATTTATAATTCTTCTTATTATTAGAATTAAGGTCTTGAGTGACAAGCCAATGAGTGTAGACTTTATTTGGAGGGCAAGTGGGAGCCAGAGGGTTTCTAAGAAGACTGTTGATCTGATGTTGATGTGTAGGATAGGATTTTTAAAAGTGCTGTTTGGAAGGACACCACAAATTAAAAGATGACTGCACATACCATGAGAAGACTAATGAAGGTGGGAAGTGGGATGGTGCCTGTCAGAGAAGAAAGGAAGATCCTACATATTACACAAATGGATCTGACATTCTATCATGTCACCCTTGCCCCAAAAGAAAACCTGAAAGATCTGTTTCCTGATGAAATGTTAATGATTAAGGTGTTGAAGAAGTATTTTTACAATATTGGCTCTAGAAGCTTTCTCAAATTTCCCTACCTGCGGCGAGATATTGGTCAGAGTTCTTGTATGACACACTGAAAACTGTTGGCTATGTGCACTGGGAGTGACGGAGTGGTCTTCAGTCTCACGGTAATAAAACAGAAATGACTTTGGAGTATGGCAGGGAGGGAACTGTACACTGTCCTGTGTCCATTGTCATCAGGCTTTCAAAACATTGGCACTGCTATGCATTCACCAGAGACCATGGGGACACAGGAACAAATCAAATGTCACCATAAGGAAGCGAAAGAGATAATCCAGAATTAGTTTCATTCTATAAGAAAACTGCACCTATTTCTACAATTCTATGGAAGAGACAAAATGGGTAATACAATTAAAGGAGACTTAGGAGACATAATAACCAAACGTAGTGCGTGGACCTTATTTGAATCCTGACTTAAGCAAACCAATTGTTAAAATACATTTTTATGATAATAAAAGAAATTTGAATATGGACTGGGATATTAGATGATATAAAAAAATAGGGTCAATTTTGTTAGGCATGATAATAGCATTGTGAGTAGGTAAGAAAATATCCATAATTCCTAGAATGCATACTTATTATATGGGATTCAATAAAATGATGTCTATATTTGATTCAAAATACTTTAACAAAGAAGAAAAAGGTATAAATAAATCAAACATGACTAAATCTTGATAATTATAGAATCTGAGTTATGTCAATATGTTATATATTTTTCTATTCTTTCTCCTTTTGTGTTTGTTTGAAACATTTCATGATAAAACATTTTTTCAAAAGATAAGGCTCATTTGTAAAAAGTTTTCTACAACTTATGATGGTAATAATGAAGGAATGCTATCTTAGAAACTCATTTTGAAAAAATAAATTATTAATACTATATAAAAAATGGAACACCATTATATAATAAACACGTGATATAATAAACAGAAATACAATTGCAAAATAGGAAATGCTATTTCTCTGCTGCAAGAGAGAAACAAGGAAGTCGTGTCTGTGATGGTGGGGGAGTGGGGCAGGACTCTCTGGGGTGGTGACACTGAAGCTGAGACCTAGAAATGACTGATGATAGATATAGGCAGGGAAGGCTTCACGGTAGAGGAGACCTGGGGCAGAAGGGTTGTCGGAATTACGTAAGTGGAGAAAAGAAGAAATGTCATGGTGGTTCACTGGCTCACTTCCTTCCCGTTTTATGAAAGACTGTTTTGGCTAGCCACTCCTTGGTACTCCCTCTGCTGACAGTCTGTATCATCCTTCCTGTCATCCTGAGTTCCAGATGTCTCTTGACAAATTATCTATGCGTTTTCTGTCTCCCCCCTTACACTTAACTGACACAGGGCAAGGAATTTGCTTTATTTTCACCTTATGGCACAGTGCTAGGCTTAGTACCCAGTACTCAACAAATACTCACTGCTTTAAGGAGTAAGGAAGCATTACCATGTACAAGGTCATGCACTGTATCCGGCTTAGAAACCCTACATTCAACTCAAGAGTCACATCAGAGCTACTGCAAGAGCTGGTAGAGGACTCAATACTTTCTGACAAATAAAGCACCAATATGCCAAAAAGTAGAATATTATATCAAGGATGACAGCATGTCATTTCATTTGAGATCGTGACTAATGGTATGTTGAGAATGCCTGGTTAAGGGAACCTTTAAAGCAGAGTTTGTCAAAGTGCATGCAAGTTGTGACCCATTACTGGATTATGAAACCAATTTAGTGGGTGCTGACTAGTCTTACTTTAATGAAATAAAATAGAAAATAAGAGAAGAGGAAATAGCAGTGTGATGGCAGCCTGCACAGTGAGGGTAAGCACTGTCTCACAAAGCCTTTGCTTTTCATCTCCGTCTGTGTCTACAGATACGTATGTGGGTGTGTTCTGGGTCACAATGTCAAGTGTGTTTCTCACTATGGGTCGTGGTCGAAAGGCTCTGGAGGCTGAGGGGCCAGCAGTCATTCACAGACCGTTATCTGGGCATTAGACTGAGGCCTGCCAGAAATGACAAACCAGCTTCGTGAGCTGTTTTATTAGAATCATAGTTAAGTCAAACATCAAGGGCAAGAGAAGAACACCAGTGGTGGTGTTGCTGAGTTGGTGGGTGCATGACACAAGGACCCAACCTACAGGGACACTGAAGACTGTGCAGTGTGGATGTGCAGAGAGCTGCCACATGGGCAGTGCTAGGAGCTGCCATATTTTCACAAACAAAGGTCATAAACCAAAGTTATAGCTATTTCTCTCCAGGTTCCCTTTGGGGATTATATGATGTGGGGAGTCTAATCTTACATATGTCTTTGTTAATATAATATGCACGATACTATAAAATTATATACCCATACACAGGTACAATATACATTATAATATGCATTCTATTATAAAATATATACACATACATGTATATAATAATTTACACGTGTAATATAGATGGTATACATATGCATTATATAATATATATAACATATATAACACAATACACATTTCTAACATCTATAGCAAGCAAAGGGCTCCAGTGCAGTGTATACAATAGAAGCCCAATGAATTAACTAAGTGAAATCTTTTATGGTCTGGTGAGTGTTTGATTTTATCAATATCAAAATGTTTATTAAATTCCTGGTTGATATGGGCTTATTTATTTAGATATCAGCTCATTTAATAAAAAAGATTTTAGGTTTTATTAAATTCTTAGTTATGAAAATGTGCAATGACTATGTAAAATTCACTTGATACATGCCCACTAGAAGTTTAAATTTACCAATTTGCAAAAGCAGATTAGTTGTTACTGATCCTTTATAAAAGTAAAGTTTATATATTATTTGCAAGAAAGGCAATGAATGAAAAAGTGGTCAAAATGGTTACCAGACCATGGGAGTGGTTGGTTCAGCCGAAAAACAGCAAGGGTCAGTAACATCTCTGAGGGATACCGCACAATAAAATTATTAAGCATTTAATGTGAGTTCTATCATGATGCAGTATTTATTTAAATATTTATCCCAAACGATAAGTTTTATCATTTAACTTGTATGCTTGTTATACATTAAAAAAAATCTCTTGAGAGTAAAAAATGTTCCCTAACACAGACTCTATAAAACCGCAAATGTAAGGGGTAAAATAATAACCAGTAGAAATTTTATTCCAAGAAACAGAATGCTACCATATGTAAATTTCTAATAGTTTCATTAGAGATAGTACAGTGGAATAATTAACAAGTGATTCAATCTCCCAACTCTTTGATAAACAAAATATTTCTCCTCTATTTAAGTGAGATGTTGTGCCTTTGCCACTTACAAATTAACTTTTCCTACCTTCACTAAATAAAAAGTTAAGCAGTCAATATCCAAGATGCATGTAATTAACTCTGTGTCATGAATGTTTCCTCTCATTAATTTTTTGGAACTGTTGTACAATGTTGCATAAAGTGTTATGCTAGAACTAATGTAACCACACTGTTACTCCGATAAAGGAAAAGCAGTGGCATGCAATTTGGACCCAATGTTGGTTAACACATGGTGTCCTGTTTTTTAACTAAGAAACAAAAAAGAGAAACATTTTATTTTTTAAACGTTGGAGAAAGCTAAGGCAAAACCAAAGGGAAAACTGCTTTGGGCCTATTGCAGTGTTTAAAACAAAACAAGTAAGGGCATTCACATTAATATTTAGAAGAAATCAAGCATAAATCCTACCTCTGATGTAACATTAAATATGACAGTATTAACTATTTTCCAAATACATACTAGCTGTTTTTACGGATCAGCAATTTTACAGCACAGTCATACCAAATCTTTTAGTGAAAGTTGAGTGCACAGAAAAATTCCATTACATCACAGCTGCTTGTTCCATAGACTCATACACGAAAAGTACTACATCTTACCTCTGAAATACAACAATCCCAAAGTCTAAGTCCTAAAAGACATTACTCCTGTCTTTGAACAGTGGCATTATAAGTAAGTCCCTGCACGTCCCTCCACCCCGTCCACTGAAACCTTTAGGAGAATCCTCCCACATTCGTCATTTAAAAACCAATTAGCCACGCCACACACATTGACAGCCTTGCATACCTACCAAGCCCTTTTATGAAGCTGATCACACAGGATCGTCTCCAACAAGCAGTTGTAATCTCCATGAGCCTGAAAAGAAACCCAAACTAACAGTCTGGAACCGCTACACTGACTATGTTCCAAAGCAAAAAAACATAATGACGGGCTCCATGGTCCCGTTGCTCACTGCCACCATAAGTGTCTCAGCCACAAGGTAGGGCTCTTTTATATTTTTGGCCCAAGGTGTATTTTTAGTCAGGTGCTAAAGACCTACAGTAGAAGACAAACTAAAACAGGCCTTTCGTCCAGGCAGACTGTTCATACCGATGGGACAATTTTTAGCTGCACAGTAAGACAGTGACCTACAACTCACAGAGTGCCCGTATGTCTATATTTATCCACAAGAACATACTATGCTGACAGATTAGTAAAGCTGCTCAGAGCACTCCAGGAACATGAGCCCGACCCACACAGCTCATCATAAACACTCCATGCATACCAAATACACGTGCTAACCCACGGATCTGACGGGACAGTGTTGTGTTCCTGAGACTGAAGAAATGCAGGAGCAAAGATAACACAGGGTGAGCGATAGACTGTTGCTTTGGAAACTAGGGGCTCTTGGCCACATGTACAAACAGCTTTAAACAGCTTATATTCTTACAGACAAAACCAACAGCAGAGAATCCTTATTTGAAGCCAAGAGTCAGCAAGAAATCATACACCCTTAAGGAAGATGAAACACTGAACATCTGTTGGCATAACTCGTAAAGAAAAGTGATTAGATTCAAATCTATAGTTATATTATTTAAAAAGACACAGCCTAAACTGACTTCTTAAAAGCTTAATTTATAAAACCAAGAAGCCTATATTGGAGAACCTTAAGTGCTTCACCTTCAAAAGAAAATAGGTTTAGGCTAATGAAGAGATTGAGAAGGAGAATGCAAGTTACTTAAAAACAAAATAAAAGTGTGACTAATTGATCTTTCACTGGGCATTATCTCTGACAGAGGAATTCTAGGAGCGTCAGTGAAAATCTATTTCTTCACTAACACAGCTGTGAAGAGCACAAAACTCAAGTAATTTTCTATCCTTGATTTACTCACGGTAATTGAAGGTTTTCCTTAGCACTATAGGTTGGAATTACAAAACAGCGTGGAAAGAGAATTGAATGATGGACTGAAACATTTCGCAGGAAGGGGAAAAATGTCCAAATTACTGGAATGAACACTTAAAGTGATTCTGGTGAGCTAAACACTGGCAAAGATGCCACACGGTACCCCAGCATCCTACACCTTTAGCGTTTAGCATGCCTTTTTAGAGTTGACTGAGGTAGATATGTGACATTTGGTTTAGAAGGAATTAAAATAACTAAAAGACAATAGTGTGCCTATGGAGCACGTCTGGCTGTGTTTGGAGAAATAAGGGTTCAGTCCTCCTCTTTCTATTAATATACTCAAGTTGGAGTCTAGACCCCACTAAAAATTGTGCTTTGTCAGCCTCAAGTTTCTAAGCTATTATTAGACCAACCTCTCAAAGATGTGACTGTCATTCAATTAGAAGAACATTACTTAAAACAGCCTCACAGAAACATGGAAAAAAAATACTTATCGTTTTATTTTTTCACTCTTTTTACAGGTATCAATTACCAAACAACATTTAAGAAGAGTACAAGAAAAAAAAGTAGAAAAGGGAGCTAACATTTATGGGGGCACCGAACATGATTCAGATCCTATGTTAGGCACTCCAGGTATTATTTCATTAAGTTCTTGTAGTAATCTTATAAGGTAGACATTATCATTTTCATTTTAGAGTCGATGAAAAAGAATAAAAATAATATTGCCCAAGGTCATTCAGATACTGCTTTATCAGACTACATTTACTAATTTTTATTCTAGTACTTTCCTTAATATGAATTCTAAACAACGATAACATTAGAGCAGCAGTCCCCAACCTTTGTGGCACCAGGGACCGGTTTCACGGGAGACAATTTTTCCATGGGCAGGGAGCTGGCAGAGTTCTGAGGCCCAGTCCCCCAGTCCACCAGTCCACAGCCCAGGGTTGGGGATCGCAGCATTAGAGTACTTGTCTTCATATACATTTAAGAGTCGCCCCCAAATAATCTACTTGTTTTTTAACCAGAAATTTCACATATCCAAAACCTAGCTGAATTCCAGAGTGCAGTCACTTTTGATGTCCTCTATCTCACCTGGCCCATCCCCATTGAGAGCTGATTTTCCCCTACATTAAACATAATTCTAACCATCTCTCCCCCATGTGTGTCAGATAAAAAGCAACAAATCATCAACAGGTGAAGCCTCCTAAAGTCAGGCATACTAACAGCATTAATAAGTGACAGCTGTCAGCTGATGGCTGCTATTATAGAAAAATCAGAGAACAAAAAGCAGACATAACACTTACAAAGTCTAGCAGCCTAAGGATATTTTAGTATAAAAAGAGATAGCCCTTCACATTTCAAAAACCCTGAAGGTATCTATATATTATAGAATCTCTAACAATTAATACATTTGATGAAAATCTGAATTCATTTACACATGATTAAATTATGATAACATTCTATATATCACAGATAGATATAGAGAAAAGTAAAACATAGTTTACAAAGAACTCTATTCAAGATGATTAATTGAAATGTTTTGACATTTCAAGGGATAAGCTTCATGATTGGGAGAAGTTTACTCATAGACTGTTCCCCAATGATTCTAAATAAATGTCATGTATTTTAAACTGTATTAATGTAATCTAAATTTAATAAATAAAATGAACTGGATTGTTGGCTTGTTTAATTGATAGTTCCATAATAACCCTCAAATATTTATTGAACCAATGACTTTAAACTTGATTTTTTTTCTTTAACAGTTAATCTAATATTCATAAAAATGTCCTTTCTGCCTCCGTGTGGCCTGGTAGCATGATTACAAATATTACTAAGCACAAATGAAAAGTCAAACCCAATGCTTCTACCTTCACAGGCTTTGAAGTTGCAAGAAAGTTCCTGTGTGTTTAGCTCACCTTGCTGAAGGAGTGTTCTTAGGCTACGGGCCAACTGACAGCTACTTATTAGCATGAAGGTTAGCAGATCATGTAACTACTCCCATTAAATGTAGCCTACTGGATTCTACACTTACTGTGCAGTCTACCCATTCTGTTATATTATGGGAAGCAAGAAATATCCTTTGGAAACCAACTCAAGAAATACATTCCCGCTTGAAGAAAAATTCAACATTTAAAATGATCGTATTGTCACAATACCTACCTCAGTCAAAGCTCTAAAATGAGAAGAGACATATGCTGATGATGATTCTTATCACTTTTTTCATCTGGTCATATAAACTCAAGATTTCTCTACACTGAAGTTTTAGAACAAGTTTGTGATATATTTAATGAAATATTTCAATAATAAATGATTATATTTTATTTCATCACCACATACATGTTAGTCTTCCTAGAAATTCAGTAAATACAAGAGTTAAAATATTTTCACAGAAATATGCCAATTAACAATAGACGTCAGTGTCAAAACAATTGTATCTTTTCATTATTTTTCTATAACATAACCTAGTACAGAATATATTCATTCACTTGCATTAACAAATCTCTCAGAGACAAGGAGTCTCTGAGGCTGTCTTAAGGTAGGAACCAAACTGAACACAACATCACCTGCAGCCTTGCCTCTTTCCTGTGGAAACCATAACAAAGGCAGAGGACCCATAAAATTTAGATAATGTGTCATTGTGCTGGGATGTACTGGCTATCAAACAGGCTTCTAGTTGTAGCCAGCATTTGTCAAGCATATTATTACGTAACTAAAGACATCCGGCAAACAAATGCAACCTGAAAATATTTACTAGGAGGGCTTCTAGGAAAATATGCATTTGTTTTGGCACGGGCGGTGCCTCTGGAACCCAGCTGCTGGTAAGGAAGTGTTCTACCAACCAGGTGTGTGACACTGTTAGGTACAGACTTCTGAACCTACATAGAGGCTCACTTTAAACCTCCAATGATCACCCATTCGCTAGTATACTGTCAGGTGCACTTAAACCCAACCTCAGGGAGGAAGATCAGAAGGGATTCTACGTTAATGAGAAGTGAAAGAACTTAAATGTGTTAGAAATACTCTAAACACTTTTTCTCCAAAAAGTTTTCTCTGGTGATTTCCATTAATCAGCTTATAGACATCTTCCAGTTCTGTAATTATATGTGAAACTCGTAACTTGATCTTTCCCTTGCCCCCGGTCTTCTCATCACACCATTTGGAGAGGTACCCCATTGCGCTGATACTGTTTCTTGAGTTTAACTCATTTATTTTTTGGAGAGGGGTCTGACAAAAACCCAGTTTACTCAAAGCTGGGGAGCTTTAGAAAAAGTACAGATTCCAGGGCCTCATGAAGATCTATAAAATCTGAATCCCTGGCAAGGCTAAAATCTGTCTTTTGAAAAAGTTTCCATAAGTGATTCTGATATGTAGCCAGGTTTGGAAGTTACTGCTGGCCCTTGGGAATATTTAATAATAAATGATAATAGAGTACCTAATGAACTGTCTCCCCAGGCAGAGGAATGCACAGAGTAGTTTAAAATAGTTACCATCTTAAACAGGGCTATCTTGCTGGTTACCTTGTATCTACAACTCAAAACATAACAAAGAATCAGGAAATAAACCAAAAAAAAGTACTTAATGAAATTAACCTGACAGTGGGAGTTCAGTTCTGAGTGACTTTTTCACTAGAGTCTAGGCACAGTTAAAATAACAGTAAACAACTATTTGCATCTAAGAAAGCATCTTTTGAACTAAATTTGAAAGCTCTGATTGTTTCTTAAAACATTAACCTTTTCTATAAGGTGTATAAATTCTGATGAAATGGTTAAAGCTGGGAACTCAGGGAACTAGTTCATTTTTTTCTTTATCCAGTCATTAAGACTTACCTGTCTAAGACTTAACAGTCATTAAGACTGGATATAGACTCCGACAGTGTCTACCAACTGGATACTCTGCATCTTAGCGAGCCATTCAGCTCAGTATACCATATCCATCAACACCCAGTGCTTATGAATCACCTTTACCAGTTTTATTTAGAAACAAATCCAAAGAGAAATTTTTACATAAATATGTGCATAGTAACAGCACCACTATTTTGGGGAGAATACAATAACTTTTTTTTTTTTTTGTCTTTACAAGTGCACTAGAGGAGCCGGGAGAAGGCACAGAACCACACAGTCTTTTACCACTAAGGAGGCCACTTTCCCCACCACCCTCTGCCCACAATCCTGCTCTGCCCAAGAAGGATTTTTGAGACAACCTAGTCTATCTCATGTTTTTCTCCAAATTCCACCTTGCATTTTGGGTTGATGATATTTTTGAGAATTAAAAAATATGTCCCAAAAAAGGGTCTTCCTTCAGGTAAGACTCTAAGTGTCCAAAGCAGGGCATCAGTGACTTACCTGCATGTAAATGAGGCAAAATATGGACTCCGTGGCACCATGGACCTGTAAGTCCGTGCTCAAAGGGCTGTTTCTGCCACTAACTAGCTGTGGGACCTTGGACAAGTAACACAGCCTGACATCCAGACTATTTGTCTGCAAAGATGATGAAGTTAGATGCATACTATGAAAAAACAGCAATTGTTCTGAGCATTTTAGAAGTAACTATATATTCTGTAGGCTAACCTAGAGACCTTCATTCATAGGACAGCTCATAAAACTAGCAAGCAGAATGACAAGTGAGAGTCAGAAGTCATTACTAAGCCTAGTCAGTAAGAGGCAACTCCCAAAATGAAATCCAGACTTATAAGGTCATTATTTTATATTACAAAATGATTCTAACGCCTAAAAGTCTGAGACCTCCTGAAAAAACAATTAGAAATAATTCTACCTGTGCTGTCTAATAAAGTAGCTACTAGCCACATATAGCTATTAAGAACTTGAAATTTGGCCAGTGTAGCTAAGGAACTGAATTTTTATCTTTAATGTAATTAATTTAAATTAAAATTTAAAAACTGATATTTGTTTTGGTTATTGGAAATATTTTAAGCATGCTTGGAATAATTTGCATATCTAAGACTACTTTTTCAATTGCTATCAAATCGAAACACAGATCAAGTGTTTTTGATAAATTCGGTGTTCAAATTTAGATACACAAGTGGTGTAAAATACCCTCTGGGTTTTGAAGAATTATTCCTCAAAAAATAGAATATAAAATATTTCATTAATAGTTTTTATGCTGACCATATGTTGAAATAATATTTTCAATATGTTGGATTAGATAAAATAATTAAAATTAATTCTAAATGTTTTTAAGCTCTTTTTAATGTGGCTACTAAAAAACTTAGAATTACGTGTGTGTCTGGCATTATATTTCCATGGGCACACTGTTGTAAACCAATTACTGCTTTATAAAGCTTAGACATGGGAACAATTTTTGCAGATAAACATGAGAAACCATTAAGAAAAAGCCACAGTGTTGTGTATTTATGAATTAGTAAATGTATGTAGCCATACATATTCACAAATAAGTGATTAAAATATTGATTTACTGATTCAATAACATCTATTAATCAATTCAAAAATTACCAGGTTGGGTGAGACTGGGAGGTGGTTACCTTTATTACCACTCTAGGAGAGAAAACTAATGCAATTTGTTCAAGATCGTGCACCTAATAAATGCCAGGGAAAAGAACTAGAATACAGCTTTTCCAGCTCAGAAGTTTGTACTCTTCCTGCTATACAAGATTGCCTCCTAGAAGTTGAGAAGCAAAAACATCATAAAAGAGATTTCTGATATTAAATACTTCCACATGGCACCCAAATCTATATCAAACCAAAAATAGAAAACTGACCAGGGAACAGATTTTTAAACATCTTAATCCTCCTTCAGCACTAACTATATCATCCACATTACGAGTGATGATACATTGACTTATGTCAGCTTCTTTGCTACCATCTTTATTCCTACCAACTATCCCACGGACTTCCACTTTGCCTGCTTCTTTGTGGAAAGTGTCTCACACTTTGCAATTCACCATGGCTTCTGCTGCACTGTTTTGTACACAGTGGCACCTCCATGAATATTAGTTGATTTGTTTAAATCTTTAATTTTTTGAAACCACATCTATGTGAGAAGAAATGCTGTTAAAATTGTATTGAGCAGTTGTGACTTCCTAATACAAACTTGCATTAGCAAAACAGGCATAAGCACTATTTTGACTTCTACCACTACAGCAGAATCACTTACATATCATGTACATACAGTGTCGTGGTCTCACACAGTTAACACCCGTCTGAAAACTCAGGAGTAATTCAAGCACTGGGGAAAACAAGCTCAATGTTTAAGCAGAAAGTTAAACTGGCAAATGTCTGGATGGTTTTTTGTCGGGCTTCTTTTCATTCCGGTAGGTAGTTCTTTAATTCCCTTCCATCAGCTCTTGCCAGCCATGTCACCACTCCCTTCCTCTGCCTCTTCCTCTCCCAACGACACACTTTTCACTTGACATGTCTTTTCCCTCAATCCTGCCAACCCATCTTCTCCTTCAAAGACCTTTTAAAAATCCCATTTGTACCACAAAGCCTCCCTTAAGCAAATAAAAGGGAAACGGTTATTTTCCTCACCCAACTACATCCTGGGATGAAATAATTTTGAGCTCCCAAATCAGAAGGAGATGGAAATAATCAAATATGTATCCACATGATTGGAGTTTTATTGCTGCATCACCTTTCAGTTTGAATTACTATCTCTGTTCTCAACTGTGTTGCGATAAGTTTGTCTTTTTGAATAATCCTCATTAAGTTGCTTTTTCAGAGTCTATTGACATGATGACAAATCTTCCTAAAATGTTGTATGCAGCAGATATATAATTAAAAATTAATTTTAAGTCTCTTTATTTAGCAATATTCATTCAGAGAATTGAGAGTGCACAAGATAATATAGGTGTAAGGTTTACAACCTGTTCTATTATTGTGATAAGTTAGATGCATCTCTGTCTTACTTTCTTATGTGATGCCATTACTTAATAATGGTTACCAGAGCACTCTGTTGCATTCTGAAGTAGTTACTGTCATGCCCTGGCAGCCCATAAAAGTTAATACAACTTCCAAAAGCTTCCTCACGTAAAGGCAGGGAGGAGGCATTGGTAGAATCTGATTCAACTAAGCCAAATGAGATAGAGTTTGAATTGGCATAAAAATACAGAAAAATATGCTTTCATAAATTCACCTAATACTAGGAGACATTTTCTCCTAGAGTGATTTATACAAGTATACACGGTCCAGGAAAGCACACTGCTCTCCCTAGAGGGTAGAAAGAAAGGTGAAACAACTGATAATGCTTGTGTGTCACAGTAGGACCAAACTATGGTATATGGTATATAAAAGCACTGACAGGGCCAGGCGCAGTGGCTCACGCCTGTAATCCTAGCACTCTGGGAGGCCAAGGTGGGTGGATTGCTCAAGGTCAGGAGTTCGAGACCAGCCTGAGCAAGAGCGAGACCCCGTCTGTACTAAAAAATAGAAAGAAATGATCTGGACAACTAAAAAAAAAAAA
>RJWJ010028800.1:0-21154 GCA_004363605.1 Indri indri | reverse complement strand
TTTTTAAAAAGGTCCAGGATATTGCTAAAAGGACAACGAAGCCAGTTTGAGGTCAGCCAGGCTGTCACAATTTGAACATTAAAAAGAGAATAATAATAATCACAGCTAAATAGAATGAGTCTATGATAAGCTATGAATTCATAATGAGATGCAAAAGGGAAAGTTAAAGTATATGAAAAGACAGTTGTAAAGAAGGGTGAAAATAATAGGGTATTTAATATCTTATTCTGTTAATAACTAGGTTAGTGTTAATATTTAGGTGTTTTGTTTCTCCTGTTAAGTATATGCCTGTTTGTTTATAAAGTATAGCTGTGTACTTTTTTGTTTCAGTACAAGCAGACAGGGGTAAATACAAGGAATTGTGATTAAGCCAAATAGTCCCAGAAAAAGCAGATCTTGTACCAACAACAGGAAAGTCAGATCAGCAGAGGTCCTCATACACAAATCACTTTACTTTTTTTTTTTAAGAGACAGGGTCCCACTTTGTCACCCAGGCTGGAGTGTAGGGGTACAGTCATAGCTCACTGCAGCCTCGATGTCCTGGGCTCCAGCAATCCTCCCATCCCAGTCTCCCAAGCAGCTAGGAATATAGGTGTGAGCCACCAGGCCCAGCCCCATACACCATTTCAAAGGAGATCCAGTGGCTGTTGAGCACCCATGGTCACACACAATGACCAAGTAGAAACTGAGTTCTAACTGGGTGAATCAGTCAAATATCCTAAAGACAGCTACAAGTACAGACCTGATCCCTGATCTCCTGGAAGAGGAGATCTATAAAATTCCTGGCAATAATGCTACCAGAAAAAGGCAATTGATAATGATAACAAAACAATGGGTTATGAAACATTGGTCACACAAAAAATAAAGAGTATTTCAATTCAGGAAATAACTCCAAATTGCAAGAAACTATGTCTATGAGAAAGGCATGAGCTTTAAAAAAAAAAATAGCAATAACTTACCAGGTAAAGTTACATTATAAAAGGGAACCAATGCCCACTAATACAGCTTTAGGTTGCCATCAACACAGCTTTTTGTTAAGCTTTGGGCATAACCAAAAACTGTGTCTTAACTAACAATCAACTCCACCAACAGCCTTGAACTCTGCCTAATCTGAAATTTTGCTTTGTTTTAGTAGTGTTAAGATTACCATAACCTTAGGAAAGTATAGGAAAATTACTATAACTCTGGGAAATATAGAAATAAGAATCTGGGAAGATTATTATAACCCCAGGAAGATATAAAAATACAAGTATAGAGTGAATGAATTAAACCAATGGGTCAATATTTTAATAGGTTTAATTTTAAGTAAGTTTTAAGAAGTTTTGTGATCACTACATAAAGTGAAATATTTTACAGAAACTATATTAATTATAATTGTAATTTAAACTATTAAAGATAATTAAATTAGCTTGTAATCAATGTCTCAATGTTTAAATTTTTATTTTAGAATTTTAGGGTATTAGATAAGTAGGTATAATAAACTGAACATTAAATTATGAGCAGGGATGAACATTTTTCTTCATGTCCCAAATCTCCTCAGACATTAAAGAACTGAAGAAAGCATGAAATGGAATGGAATGCTTGGGGATTGGCAAGTAAATCCAAGTGACTGTAGCACAAATTATGTGTGAAAAAGCAGTGAAAGAAGCTGAGAAGGTGAGAAGGAGCCAGATATTTAGGGGCCTTGTATTACACATAGATCTTAAGTGTTACCGAATAGGCAATGGGGAGCTACTAAGAGTATTTAGAAAGGGACAAGGCACAGATCATTCTCTGCATGGTTTATAACACCCTCTGGTGGTGAAAGAGAATGGATTACAGGGGAGAAGAGACCTGCCACAGAGAAATCAAGTAAATCAAGGATCAGAGATGGGCAGTGAGATAGAGACTAATTCAAGAAATAATGCAGATGAAATAAAACAATATGAGAGAGACTAGAGGGGGGGAAAAAGATGACTCTAAGGTTATAGCTTGAATCACTAGTAGGTGATTGCAGGGTTACTATTAGGCTTTTAGAAACCCTAGGTGCTTTGACTTATAGAGGGTTCGTACCACATCAAAACCAACATTTTAAAATGAGTTCATATCCCCTATTAAAATGTTTATTCTTACAACATTTTTGAAAGGATTTTTTTTCTTTGCTTTTGAAATTATGGCTACAAGTAACTTAATTTATAATTAGTTGTAATTGCTTGGTAATCATACAGAATACTCTGGAATCCCTATAAGCCAAAAAAATACCGAATTCACACATGGTGTTAAAATTTTATGAAAACTTAAAAGACTATTAAACACTTTATGTAGGTCACAATGTTTCACGTTTGAGGCAATCATTTATCTCAAAATTTCAGTTTTACTTTTGTATTTTGAAACAAACACCATTTTTCCAGGTCTCAAACATTTTTATAGACCTTTGAAAAGCTAATGCCCTAGGCACTGTGATTTTAGTCACTTCTAGCTAAAATGGCCTGAGATGGTGGAACCAGTGATCAAAGACAAAGGAGGTGAAGCAAGGAAAGACTCTATTCTATTTTGAACATGCTGATCTGAGGTTGCAGACAGTTTGGTATAGCAGAAAAAAGCTTTGGCACCAAGAGCTTCGATTTGAATTTTGGCTCCTTTATTTCTTAACTATGTGGTCTTGGGTAAATCTACTTAACCTCTCCTAATGATCAATTCCTTCCTTGGTAAACATAGGATAAACCCTCTCGTCATCTCACTTAATATCTCATCCTCCCCTCACCCCCAGAAACTGGAGTTTTACCTTTATGATGCCTCCCCACCTCCCTCTTCCTACCCACATCCAATCACCTAGGCCAACCAATTTTACCTCCTAAGTGTTTCTAGAATAGCTTCTCTCAGTTGCTATTCCACAGTCTAATTCAGGCAAGGCTATCTGTTACATAACATTCTAGAGCTTATTGTCTATCTCTAGGCAGCCGGGAGCCACAAGAGCTACTACAGGGAAAGGGTTGTCTATGGTCAGATGTGTTAGGCTTTTATTTTCTGATCTTGTCTAATCCCCATGTAAATCTATCCTTCCTTCTTGAGCTTTAAAAAATAATCTAGTCTTAATTTACATAGTTTTGAACAAAACATCTACATTATAAAAGTATATAAAAGTCAACAGATAGGTAGCACTTAGGTACTAATAATCCCTTATTTCAAATTTTAAATTTAAGGCACAGACTAGGTAGTCTATCTGGTTATGTGAAGTATAATTTTCTATAATAAGATTCTCCAAGGCCGGCGCAGTGGCTCACGCCTGTAATCCTAGCACTCTCAGAGGCCAAGGCGGGTGGATTGTTTGAGCTCAGGAGTTTGACACCAGCCTGAGCAAGAGCGAGACCCGTCTCTACTAAAAATAGAAAGAAATTAATTGGACAACTAAAAATATATAGAAAAAAAAATTAGCCGGGCATGGTGGCGCATGCCTGTAGTCCCAGCTACTTGGGAGGCTGAGGCAGGAGGATTGCTAGAGCCCAGGAGTTTGAGGTTGCTGTGAGCTAGGCTGATGCCATGGCACTCTAGCCTGGGCAAAAGAGTGAGACTCTGTCTCAAAAAAAAAAAAAAAAAAAAAAAAAAAAAGATTCTCCCGCCTTCAGGGTTCATACAAACTTACTCTAACTAGGGAATCAATATGTGACATTTAACAATGTTATATTACACTCACTATATGAAAGTTTTTTTAAACCTATATGGTCTCCTGCCATAATTTAATATACCTCTTTTTCACTCTCAGAAGTATAAGGGTGTTAAAGATATTTAATATATTATCTCATGTACAGTAGTAATTATCTAACATCCCTTTGTAACTAACCCTTTTCTAAATAAAATCTTAGAACCAAACAGCACACTCTAAAAATATTTCCACTTTTAAAACTCTAACCCCATCTCCATTCATAATCTTGTGTATTCTCATTTTCGCATATATTCACAGAAACATTTAACTCCCACACATTTGTCACTAAAAACGTTCTTAAGTAACCAGTATTACATCAAACTGCATTTAAAACCTGAAAGCTGATATCTGCTTTCCTTTAATAGCTCTATCACACTTAAAAACTAACTGGAATTCTTTTTATTGAAAAAAAATCTAAAACAAAAGAATGAAAATTATTTTGATCAGTAAGATAATGGATAATCTTATTTCCCAATAACAGCTGTTATATCACTTTTAAAACAATGATTTTATAAAGATATTTTAAAATATTTAAATCCTTTCAAGTGGTTATTCCACAAGATATGTACTCTTCACAACTATATGGCAAATCAAAGTATCATACTTAAGACACCTATGTTTACTATTAGAGGAAAGTCATTGTGGCACTATTAGCTCAACATGTTTTAAGTTATTTATTGATTCAACATATGTTTCTTGTGCATCCATCACATATAGGCACTAAGGCACTAAGGTTCTAAGGATGCAAAGATAAGCCAAAATTGACATGATTCTAGCTCTCATGGTTTTCAAACAGTCCAGTGAAAATAGAGATCAATCAAACACACGAATGAATGTATAATTAAGATCTAAGATGACTAGTCTGAAATAAAGAAATACCATTCTATGAGCACTTAGAACAATCATTACTGTAGGAATGAGTATTGAATAAACTTGACCTAGTCTGGGACTGGGGGGAGCAGTGTCAGAGAAGCCTGCCAAAGGAAGTGATGCTTGAACTGAAATCTAAAGGATTAGTAAGTTAACTAGGTTAATTAAAGGGGTAGGGGGAATAACCAACCATTCCCCTTTTAAAAAGATCACTCTAGCCACAATGTTGAGAATAGACTAGACAAGAGAAAATTGTCAGAAGACTATTACAGAACAGGCTAGAGATAACAGAAGCTATTACTGGCCATGGAAATGGAGAGACATGAACAGATCCAAGAGCTATTTAGGAAGTTAAATCAACAGAATACTGATGGATTGAATATGAAGTAAGGAATGAGGAAGGAGTCATGGATGGCTCCTAGATCATACAGTTAGATCATACATTAGTTTTCTATCGCTAGAGTAATAAATTACCACAAACTTAGTGGCTTAAAGGGACACAAATCTATTATCTTACAGATCTGTGGGTCAGAGGTCTCACTGGGCTAAAATTCAGGTGTTGCCAGGGCTGCATTCCTTTTTGGAATCGCTAGGAGAGAATCCGTTTTCTTGCCCTTTCGTAAATCTAGTTAATGGTGAATGTTTCACATATCTTGCAAGATTAAAAACTTATTCGACCCTCGGCTGCCTTTTGGCGTTTACTAAAAATACATATCAAAGAAAAGGAGTAAGCCCTAATGTCTGCCCAGATGATCTCCTTGTGTTCATGTTCTCCCTCACCTGGGCCCCAAGGACTTGCCCCTCTTAAGCTACTGCCACTTTTTCTATCCGAAGTTTCTCTTCTTCAGGACTGGCTAAATTAGATGATGAAATATCTTCTGCATGAATCAACCTTTCTTCCCACCCCGGCCAATTTTTCTTTTCTTCTTACAGATAAACTCAAAGGTCATTTTCATTTTAAGGATTTTCTGCTTAATAACCAATGCAGAAGAGGTACAAAGACTAAGAAAAGGTCTTTTGCTCCTAGTCTAGAGCTCCCATTTTTTTTCTTAGATGCCATAATTAGAATGTTCTAATCTGCCAGCTGAAGGGCAGTATGAGAAAACAGAATGAACAAGAAATCTGCTCACGGTATCAATTTGGGTCCTCATTCTCAGTACTACACTTACTATTTAATATTGGGAAAATCACCTCACCATGTATCAGGACCAATGAGGATAACAGTAACAACTTCAAAGGGTGGTCATACTAAATTTAGAAAATGTATTTTCATTTGGACTGCACTATGTGATATTTAGCAGTATATTTTCTTTCCAAAATAGACTTCTCTTAGTTTTCATTTTAACTAAAATTAAATTATTTTAAATCTGCACCTGTATAAGTTAATGGAAAAAAGAAGAGGTCAACTACCATAAGGGAATGTTGACCTGTGATTAGTCCATAGAGCACACAATTCACATATGGTTATTTGAGAGAGGAAAATACAACAGTATTAGCTGGCTACAGCTGGTAAAGCTGTCACCATAGTTAACGTTTTACAATACGGCTCTTCTATAAAACTTATATAACCTTTAGTTTGTCCTACATACAACTGATAAAATAAAACAGAATCAGCAGGCTTCCAACTTCCAGTACTGGCAGAGTAGTTTAGTTGGACTAACCCTGCCACAAATAAAATGATACAATTTGGGAATTTGTGGTCTTCTGCCTGAAGCACTCCCCAGTGCAGTCCACAAACAGCTTAGATAGCCTCACCTTACTCTCGCCTTACTAGCTTGTGGTATCAGCCACAGGTTCAGGGCTGGCAGACCAGCCAAAAAATTAGAGGAGAGACCTGTGAGAAAAAAGCAGAAGGAATAAACCCCAATCCATGCATATAAAATCCATTCTTTCACTGCTGAACTACACACACATATAGGGGTAGACTGCAGGGAGTCAGGCAATAAATCAGCAGCTAGAAGCTGAAAAAAACTGAGCAAGATTTCAGCTGCTGCCCAACACAAGGGAGACAAGAGTTTGGAGTCTGAGTTGAGTGAAGATGTCTGCTAGAACAAAAGTCCCATTTCAGAAGACTACAACAGAATCCAAAATCCAAAGTCTCTACAATGTATTAGTCCTATTGCCCAGTATCCAATAATAAGTCACTAGTTATAGGAAGAAAAAGGAAAATGTGACCCACAGTCAACAAAAAAGCTGTCAACAGAAACCGAGATGGGTCCAAGATGATCCAGATGATGGAATCAGCAGTCAAGGACTTAAAATCAGCTATTATGTTCGAGGACTTGAGGAAAACAGACACATAATAAATAAAAGGGGCATTTAACAGAGAAATATGAAGTAGAGAAAAGAACCAAATGGAAATTCTAAAGCTAAAAAAGTACAATAATTGAAATAAAATGTTCACTGATTTGAATTAACAGCAGATTGGAGATGGCAGAGTAGTCATCAAACCTGACATTAGAGCATCAGACATTATCCAATCTGAAAAGCAAAGAGAAAAAATATTGAGGAAAAATAAGCAGAGCCTTGGAGATCCGTGGGCTGATAACAGGTAATCTAATATATGTATAATTTCAGTCCCAGAAGAAGAGGAAAAGCTGGGTCAAAAAAAAATTTTTTTGAATGGATGGAAACGTCCCAAATTTAGTGAAAAACATCAACCTACAGATCCGAATGCTCAACAAACTGAGAGGAAGAAAACCATCTCTATGCATATTATGCTCAAACTGCTGAAATACAAAGAAAAAAGATGTTAAAAACAGCCAGAGAAAAAGAACATATTACACATAGGATAAAAACACCATTAAGAAAATAAAAAGGCAAGTGAGACTGGGAGGAAATACTTGCGAAACATTTCTCTGACTTGTATCCAGATTCAAAAACAAAACAACTTGATAATAAAAAGAAATAACCCAATTTTTAAAAAATAAGCAAAAGATTTGAACACTTTACAAAGGAAAATTTATAATGGTCCCTAAGTACGAAAAAAGTGCTCAACATTTGTAATCAAGGAAATGCAAGTTAATACTAAAATGAGATATCATCATTTTACATATTCTAGAATGGCTAAAATTAAAAAGACTGACACTAAATGTGGAGCAACCAGAACTCTCACACATTGCTGAGGGGAATACAAAATGGTACAACTACTTTGGAAAAGGTTTCGCAGTAACCATACACTCAGCTGCTCCATTCCTGGATTTTTATCCAAGGGAAATAGAAACGTGTCTACAAAAAGACTTGTAAACAAATGCCCACAGCAGCTTTATTCACAACAGCCAAAACTGAAACAACCTCAAAGCTTCACAAACAGAAGAATGAATAAATCAACTGTGATATAGTCATACAATGGAATTCTACTCCACAAAAACAAGAAGTGAACTATTGATCCAGGCACAATATGTACGAATCTCACACAGAGTATGGTGAGTGAAAGAAGCCGGACATAAAGGAGTACATACTTCATGATTCTGTTTCTATTAAAATAAGACAAAATTAAAGCTAGGCGCGGTGGCTCACGCCTGTAATCCTAGCACTCTGGGAGGCTGAGGTGGGACGATCATTTGAGCTCAGTAGTTCAAGACCACCCTGAACAAGAGTGAGAACCCATCTCTATGAAAAGCAGAAAAATCAGCCAGGTGCCTGTCATCCCAGCTACTCAGGAGGCTGAGGCAGGAGGATCGCTTGAGCCCAGGAGTTTGAGGTTGCTGTGAGCTACGATGACGCGACTGCACTCTAGCCTGGGCAACAGAGTGAGACAAAACTAAGACAACAAAATTAGAACAGAGATGAGTAATAAAAAAATATGATGATGGGTCAAACACACAGAGTTGAACATGAGTTCAGACTTGATAGAGAAAGGAAATACAGGCTTCCTTCAAGTTTTTAAGCAGGAAACTACTTATAAAGTGGAATTTAATACTTTGTAGAGATTAAATTTTACTTTTATAAAACATTTGCAAACAAAAACTCCTTGATAGCAGCAAATGTGTCTAACTTATTTGTTTTAGAGAGATCTTAACACAATTGAAATGTTTACAAAAGTTTTTAGAGCAATGAAGATAGAAGCACAGATATTGCCTATTGACAACATAACTTCTTTAAAAGTGGTTCTGATTTTGAGTAAAAGAGCAAGAAAACAGATATGTCACAGGGACATAGGGTTTACAATGTGAATATAATTTCAATGTGAATAATCTTAACACAGATTAAAATATTATTTAGTATTAATATTATTTAAGTATTAATAATATTAAGGATATTGTATAGCTGATACAATGTTGGACCCACAATCATGTGTCACTTAACAACCAGGATGCATTCTCAGCAATGCATTGTTGGGAGATTTCATCATTGTGTGAACATCACAGAGTACACTTACACAAACCTAGATTTTTCATAGGCTATAAACCAATACAGCATGTTACTGTACTGAATACTGTAGGAAACAGTAAGACGACGCTAAGAATTTGCGCATGTAATCATATCTAAATACAGAAAATGGACAGTAAAAATATAGTACAAAAGATTTAAAAAGCAGGGTGTGGTGGCACATGCCTTTAGTCCTAGCTACTCAGGAGACTGAGACAGGAGAATCACTTAAGCCCAGGAGTTTGAGGTTGCAGTGGGCTACGATTGAGCCACTGTACTCCAGCCTGGGTAACAGAGCAAGACCCTGTCTCTTTAAAAAAATAATAAAATGGTACATCTGTCTTGGGTATTTATCATGAAGGAGCTTGCAGGACTAGAAGTTGCTGGGGGCGGCGGGGGGCGGGGGGCACGGTCAGTAAGTGAGTGGTAAGGCAACGTGAAGGCCTAGGATATTACTGTACACTGCTATAGACTTTATAAACACCATACACTTACGCTACACTAAATTTATCGAAAAATTTTTTCTTTCTTCAATAATAAATTACCCTTAGCTTACTGTAACCTTTTTACTTTATCAACTTTCTAATTTTTTTAACTTTTTGACTCTTCTGTAATAACACTTAGCTTAAAATAAAAATATTTTTGTACAGCTACACAAAAATATTTTCTTTCTTTATATTCTTATTCTATAAGCTTTTTTATATTTTTAAAATTTTTTAAAAAATTTTTTACTTTTTAAACTTTTTTGTTAAAAACTAAGACACAAACATACACATTAGCCTAGGGTTAGGATTATCAAGCTGTCACTCGGGGACAGGAATTTTTCAGCTCCATTGTAATCTTATGGGACCACCACTGTATATGCAGTCTAGAGGTGACTGAAATGTCATTATGCAGCACATAAGTGTATTTCAAATTTGAGGTTTTACTTTGCTATTCATTTTTTATTCTGGCTACAGTAACTTCCCTATGCTAATTTTCTCCTAACCAAATACAGTTACTATATAGGGGAAAAGTTCCTAGTAATGAAAGAAATTCCAGCATGCATTACCTTGTCCTGAAGAATTTGCTGCCATCTTCCTAATGTTTCAATTATGTCCAGTGGCAACCGAAAAGCACTTTACAATCACCTGTAAAAAATATGTGTGCACACATAAAATGCACCATATTTTAATCACAAACTAAAAGTTGTCGGGAAGAGCTAGCTGAAATGTTTGCAATTTCTTAATCTCTTCAGAAATATACGTTTGAAAAGCACACAGACTTAAATCATAAATCTAAACTCTGCAAATGCCTCAGGCATTTAATTAAATAGTGTGTTGTTTCTTCTTGCAGATGCTAATACTAACATTTAATGTTACTCTGTCTTTAACAAATATCATCAGGTTGTATTTGCCAAATACTACCAAATATATTAACCAATTGATATGTGATCAACATGACCACAATGTTAGGAAGAAAAATCACTCAACTGTGGTGCCTCTCTACTCATTTAAAAAACATACACAGAACTACCGTGTACACTAAAAGCTAAAAAGGAAAAGCAACCACAGTAAAAAAAAAAAAAAAAAAAAAAAAAAAGCTTAATAAACGCGTTCTTTAAAAGGCATGTACAGTGCCCGGGAGGCAGAGAACAGATTCTATTGGAATAATGAGTGATGCCTTCCAAGGAGCCCGGGAAAGGTACAAGGGGGTAGAAAACAGATGCCGGTTTTAGGTGCCTCCAGCGGCTGAAGCACATGCCTAGCAAAGCCGGGTTAGGGCTGGAGGAACACAGGGCCATCTTGTGAAAGGGAACGTTAAGCACGGATGTGACAGTACTTGGACTGGCGTCCCAGAGGGTCTCTGTCCACGGCGTGGAGGACAGGCTGGGCCGGGGCTACGATCTAGATGGAAGAAAGAAGGTGGGGGCGAGAAACATCTGGTGGCAAGGTCGCGGGGAGGCCGCTGCCCTATGGCAACAAAGACGGCGGCGGCAGGTCAGCGCGGGAGCCACACTTTTCCATTCCCCTGCGCCGCTAGGCTGTCCTACTTACCTGGGACACGAGGGCGCCCGGGCCTGCCTAGCCTGCTCACTGCAGCTCGCAAGGGGGGCGCGACCACTCAGAGACAGGCAAAAGGAGAGCTACGCGCGCGGCACTACAACCTTCCCGCCCCCGCTGCGCTTCCGCCTCCTGACGGCCGCACGCCCGAGAGAGCGGAAGCCCCGCCTCCCACCTGGCCCACGACGGCCGCCTCCTACGGTGATTCGCACTTTAACGGCAGCCCCCAGTGAGACGTCATTTCCTTTCTGAAGAGTGACAACCGAAGAGGCTCACGGGAGATGCAGGCAGTACAGTTGGGGGCGTGGCCCGAGTGTGGGGCGGGACCCGGGGCGGGGCTGCTAGGCAGGGGTCGACGGGAGGACAACTGGGTCCCTAGCACCGAGATTGGCTTTTTCGTCTGGGCCACTGGACGGTCTAGCGACCGTGTAAATCCACTGCTGGGACTCAGAGGACGAGTCTTCAGAGGCTGGGCTCGCTTTCAAGCTTTAACACCCATCTCGGATTGCATGTCCACACACATAAATCCAGGGGTATTTTTCGTCTACAGTTTACATAATTATACACAAGGAAAGCACTCAACACATAGAGGTTTTTACTACTGTGCAATAATATGTATTTTAAAAGTGGCTGTGCTGTATCTCAGAACACCAAGACGCTAAAAGTGAAATCACCTGATACCTGATCCCAGCACAACAGACTTACACATTCTGCATTAAAAGGTAACCTTACCCTCATGTGTGTTCAAATTGCAGTTTCTTAATCTCTTCAGAAAGATGCATTTGAAAAGCAAACAGACTCAAATCACAAACCTAAGCTCTGCAAGAGCTTCAAGCGTTTGATTAAATAGAATGGATAATGAATTTGAACATATGTTTTTAATAATCGATGTTTACTCAAGAGTAAATGTTTATGATGCACAATTTTGTCGTTTATGGATCAATGACTGAAATAATAATTTCAATATCAAGCATTTATTTACTGAATACCAAGCATTTATTTACTCTATAGCAAGCAGTTATCGAGTGCCTTCTACAATGTTAGGCATTTGCTGTGCACCAGCTTGGGTCCTGTCATTTTCTGCTTTATAAGAGACTCAGAAATGTTCCTTACTCTGTCAAGTAGCGAGCTGAGATTCAAAGAGAAAGGTTTGCCAGATACTCACGTTCTTAAATCTCGCACATTGCCTCTGCTGTAAAGGAAGGAATTCCTCTGAAACCAGCTTTTGCTGACTACTTTAATCCAATGTAAAGCGTAACACATGTGCATTTTGATAGGCAGCCAGGAATCCTTTTCAGTTAAGAGGACTTTGTGAGTCCCAGTGTGACTAAGAAGATGACTGAGATCTACATGGCTGATAGAACCTTAGGAGAATTGTTTTGTTTTGTTTTGTTGCCTGGCTAGACAATATAGAAACTAGGGCACAGAAAGTTCCAGTCGAAGTCCCAAATGGACATTCTGCACAGAGCTTATTTAAGGAGGGAGGGGGGGAAAAAAAGAGTCCTACCCTCCCCACCAAAAAAACATTTTGTAATTTCCTAGGGTTGGGAGAACATTATCAGGAGAAAGAAAAACTTAACTTGCTGCTAACTCTTTTGCCCTTTACTTGGTGGGTATTAGCCCTTGAAACTCTTCTATCTTCTTCTAAGAGTAACTTCTGCCTCACGAGAATTTTAACATAGTGGTTAATAGTGGGGCAGTTTACTTGAGTTCAAATCCTAGCTTTGACACTTAATGATTGTGAGCCATAACTTCTGTCATCTATAAAATGGGAATAAAAATAAATGAATAAATACATAAAAATCACTTAAAAATATTAAGTTGGTGCAAAAGTAATTGCAGTTTCAGGCCGTGAATTTTAAATCATTATAACTAGGCTCAAACATCTTTATTAACCAAAATAGGAACCATTACAATCAACACATTTTTGCCAACGAGAAATAAGTGTTTAATCCTATAGCGTAAAAATCCATACTTCAGGATTCGACGAACTCTTGGAAAGCATTTTCTGTATCCTGCTGGTTGTGGAAGTGTTTTCCCTGCAAAAACTTGCTGAGATGATTGAAGAAGTGGTAGTTGGTTGATGAGAGGTCAGGTGAATATGGCGGATGAGGCAAAACTTCATAGCCCAATTCGTTCGACTTTTGAAGCATTGGTTGCGTAATGTGTGGTCAGGCGTTGTCATGGAGAAGAATTGGGCCCTTTCTGTTGACCAATGCTGGCTGTAGCCGTTGCAGTTTTCAGGGCATCTCATCAATTCGCTGAGCATACTTCTCAGATATAATGCTTTCGCTGGGATTCAGAAAGCTGTAGTGGATCAGACCGGCAGCAGACCACGAAGCAGTGCCCATGACCTTTTTTTGGTGTAAGTTTGGCTTTGAGAAGTGCTTTGGAGCTTCTTCTCGGTCCAACCACTGAGCTGTGTCATTGCCGGTTGTCATATAAAATCCACTTTTCGTCGCACGTCATAATCTGAAATGGTTCCTTGTTGTTGTGTACAATAAGAGAAGATGACACTTCAAAAAGAAGATTTTTTTTGATTTCCAGTCAGCTCATGAGGCACCCACTTATCTAGCTTTTTCACCTTTCCAATTTGCTTCAAATGCCGAACAACCATAGAATGGTCCACATTGAGTTCTTCAGCAACTTCTCGTGTGGTTGAAAGAGGATCAGCTTCAAGGGGATTGCTCTCAGTTGGTCATTGTCAACTTCCAATGGCCGGCCACTGCGCTCCTCATCTTCAAGGCTCTCATCTCCTTTGCAAAACTTCCTGAACCACCACTGCACTGTACATGTTAGCGGTTCCTCAGCCAAATGTGCTGTTGATGTTATGAGTTGTCTCCGCTGCTTTAAGGGCCCATTTTGAACTCGCGTAAGAAAATCGCTCAAATTTGCTTTTTGTCTAACATCGTTTCCATAGTCTAAAATAAATAGCAAATAAACAGCAAGTAATAAGTCATTAGCAAAAAAATAAATAAATAAAGCGAGAAATGTACATTAAAATATGTATAACATAACCACATTTATTTAAGAATGTATTCCAATATCAAACGGCAAATTTCAACAATGCTAAAACCGCAATTACTTTTGCACCAACCTAATAGCACCTGGCACATAATAAGCATTCAATAAATGTTGGCTATTAGTATTATTATAAACAATGAAAGATCTATGTTTTACTGAGTATCTTGGTACTTAGTCAATAGGTCAGCTGATAAATATATGGACCCTACATACATACTAGGGGAAAGTCCAAGACAAGAGTGCCTGTTACAACCCTGAGGCCCTGTTAACTGATAAGGAAATGCCAGGTAGCAATCTGTGAACTGTTTCATCCTGTAACCACTCTAGTTACAGACACAATATCAAAGTAGAGAGCTGACAATAGTCCCTAATTTCCAACTGAAACCACCCTAACCCCCTTTTGGTATTTTGTGATAAAATACGAATGGAAACTGCATTAGGCTAGACAGCCTTTAAAATCAAGTCTGTAGAAGTTTGAGACAATTACTATTGCTATGTAACAAATTACCCTGAAACTTGGCAGTTTAAAACAATAAATATTTATTATCTTACCATTTCTGAGGAAGGAACAAGAATCCAGACAGTGTAGATGAGCGGTTCTGCATTAGGGGTCTTGCCGAGGTTGCAGTCAAGATGCTGGCTGGGGCTATAGCCATTTGAAAGCCTGAATGGGTGGGAGGATCTGCTTGCGAGCTCATGCACGTGGCTGATGGCGGGAGGCTTCAGTTCCTCACCATGAGGCTCTTTCCATAGGATTACTTAGGACACAGTAGCTCACAGCCTGATATAGTTTGGATATTTGTCCCTTCCAAATCTCGGGTTGAAATTTGATCCCCAATGTTGAAGGTGGGGCCCGGTGGGAGGTGTTTGGGTCATGGGGGCTGCTCCCTCATAAATGGCTTGGTGCTGTCCTCCAAGTAATAAGTTCTCACTCTAATCAGTTCTGCAAGAACTGATTGTTAAAAGAGCTTGGCACCGCCCTCCACTCTCTCTAGCTTCCTTTTTCTTGGTGTACGATGCCTGCCCTGCCATGGCCTTTGTCCATGAGTGGAAGCTTCCTGAGGCTCTCACCAGAAGCAGATACTGGCACCGTGCTTTTTCAGTCTGCATAACTGTGAGCCTAGTAAACCTCTTTCCTTTATAAATTACTCGGCCTTGTGTATTTCCCTTATATAAGCACAAAAATGGACTAACACATAGCCATAGCAATTGATACAAGAGTGAGGAAGAATGGGATATTGTGAAAACGTCAGTGTGTGACATCGCAGTTTCCACCTTGGCCTCTCTTGGGTCACTCGCTCTAAGGGAAGCCAGCCACCATGTCATGAGGTCATTAAAGCAGTCCACATGGTAAGACCCACATGGAGAGGAACAGGCAAGCCCTCTACCAACAATCAGCACCAAGTTGCCAGCCAAGTGAGTGATCAGCCTTGGAAGTGGATCCTCCAGCCCTGGTCAGGCTTTCAGATGACTACAGCTCTGGCTAACATCTCAATTACAGCCTCATTACAACCTTGAGCCAGTAACCCACTCACAAATTTCTAATCCACAGAAACTATGCAGGATAGTAAATATGTATTATTATTTTAAGCTACTAAATTTTGGGATAATTCATTGAACATCAATATATACATAATACATTGGGCTTGACAAGATGTCTTCCTCCCTCACTTCGCCTCTGTGCCACTACCTGCTAGAGCAGAAGATCTCTGACGATTATATGCCTTGGAGGATTATCTGATTAAGGTAGAAGGTAGGATTCCTTTGGACTGAATTCTCCACATGGACAGTGGATATTATTATTATCTAGGATGATAGCAGGGTTTGATAAGAAGAAAGACAGAGCCAAGGGCCAAATTCCTCCATGACTATGTCAGTAGATGCTGGGCAATGAGAAGGGGATGAGGACAGTGTAACCAGGTGCATCTGCATCTGAAGCACTGGAATTTTTACATGACAATGGAAGTGATAGTTTGGAATTGAGATGTTGGAAATACTGATGCAGCCTTCCCCCATCCCCATGCCATGGTATGTGTGGTTGGACACGTGAGCATTTTCCACCTTACGGAAATATAAGGGAAGCTACCCTTGAAGGAGAAGTGGGTTTTAGTTAAACCAGGAGGTAGACAGATGGCTTGATGTTTCAGTGAAGGGGAATTTGCTTACCATGAAAAAAAAAACTTCTAGCAACTTGATGGAAAATCAGTGTCTTTTATTAAATCCTGACTATGTGCTAGGACTCCACATGCATTCTCTCAAGACCAACATTTGGAAAAAAAAAAGTAGCTGGGCATGGTTATGTGCGCCTTTACTCCTAGTGACTCTGGAGGCCGAGGTGGGAGGATCCCTTGAACCCAGGAGTTTGAGGCTGCAGTGAGCTACATCAGGCCACTGCAGTCCAGCCTGGGTGACAAAGCAAGACCTTGTCTCCTTAAAACAAAAAACAAAAACCAAAAACCAAAAAACAACCTTTGAGCAGGATACGATTATTATCTTCCTATTTTAAAGAAGTAGAGATACTGAGACTTTGAGAAACAAAGTAACTTGTCCGAGATGCCACAATTTTTTGTTTTGTTTTGTTTAGGACAGTGAACTAATCAGTGGTCCCAACCTTTTTGGTACCAGGGACCGGTTTCATGGAAGACAATTTTTCCACGGTCAGGGGTGGTTGCGGGGAGACGGAGCCCAGTTTCTAACAGGCCACAGACCGGTACCGGGCCTCGGCCTGGGGGTTGGGAATCGCAGAATTAAACCACGAGGTGAAGCTGTCTCTTGTGTCTATAACCTTGGTCAAGAATGAGAAGAATGTGAGGCACAGTCACAGGCCGCCAGTGGCGCAGACTGAGGCCCCTTGTCAAGTCTAGTCCACAGTCTGCAGGCCAGGTGTGCGCACAGACGCCGAGGCATTAGACAACCCTGTCTCTTTTCCCACGGGGGCACGTGGAGGGCTGCCTCCTTAGCAGGGGTGAGGGGAGCAGGCCCACAGAGTGGGTGAGGGTTAGATTGGAGATTTTTTTATTTAACAGATTGATTGACTTTTGAAAGTAAGCGCTTTATTTTGCCACTGGTTTATCCCTTTATTCGGTAGATTGAACCCTGGCATTTTTCAATGGGCTATGAAGAGGACGGGCCACATGCACGGAGCTTCCTATGGAGAGTGGCTGAATGGGTGAGGAGTAATGCTCATGTCACCTACTTCTTATGTGGTCATCTCTTAAGGGACCAGGTTTCCAGTACATTTTAGTATCCTCAAAGTGCCTAGAAGAGTGCTGAACAATACACCTACCAACTGATCTTTAATTTAAACCCAATTAAAGCTGAATTGTGCCCTATCAGTCATTTATTCAATAAACATTGAATTAATCATATGTTACGCCAGGCACTGAAAATACAAACTAAACAATCTGTCTTTGTTTATAAGTCGCTTTGGCCCGTGCAGGCCAGAATCCTGCTCTTGCTTTTTCTCTGCTTTAAAAGCTGATCTAATCCTTTAGTCAAATAATGCTTTCTGGGCTTCCACTATGTCTTTTTTTTTTTTAATTTTTTATTTCAGCATATTACAGGGGTACAAATGTTTAGGTTTCATATATTGCCTTTGCCCTGCCTGAGTCAGAGCTTCAAGCATGTCCATCTCCGAGACGGTGCACACCGCACCCATTAGGTGTGAATATACCCATCCCCTCCTCACCCCTCCCACCGGCCTGACACCAGATGAATGTTTTTTTTTTCTTTTTTTTGTTGCCTTCTGAATTGCAAAGACAGTGATGAATGTTATTACTATATGTGCACATAAGTGTTAATCAGTTAATACCAATTTGATGTTGAGTACATGTGGTGCTTGTTTTTCCATTCTTGTGACACTTCACTTAGTAGAATGGGTTCCAGCTCCATCCAGGATAACACAAGAGGTGCCAGATCACCATTCTTTTTTGTGGCTGACTAGTATTCCATGTTATACATATACCACATTTTATTAATCCACTCATGTCTTGATGGACACTTGGGTTGTTTCCACATCTTTGCAATTGTGAATTGTGCTGCTATAAACATCCTAGCGCAGATGTCTTTTTTATAGAATATCTTTTTTCCCTTTGGGTAGACGTCCAGTAATGGGATAGCTGGATCAACTGGTAGTTCTACTTTTAGCTCTTTGAGGTACAACCTCTATGGAAAGTAATATGGAGATACCTCAGAGAGCTAAAAGTAGAACCGCTATGTCTTAATCTGTTTTGTGCTGCTGTAAAATACCTAAGGACCAGGTATGGTGGCTCACGCCTATAATCCTAGCACTCTGGGAGGCTTTGGAGGGAGGATTGCTTGAGGTCAGGGATTTGAGACTAGCCTGAGCAAGAGTGAGACCCCGTCTGTACTGAAAATAGAAAAATTAGCCCAGCGTCCAGGCATGCACCTGTAGTCCCAGCTACTTGGGAGGCTGAGACAGGAGGATGGCTTGAGCCTAGGAGTTTGAGGTAACAGTGACCTATGATGATGCCACTTCACTCTACCCAGGGTGACAGAGCAAAACTCTGTCTCTCTCACACACACACACACACACACCAAATAGAATACCTGAGACTGGGTAATTTATAAAGAACAGAAATTTATTTCTCACAGTCTGGAGTCTGGGGAAGTCTAAAATCAAGGTATCAGTATCTGGTGAGTGACTTCTTGCTGCATCCTCATATGATAGAAGGTAGAGGGGCAAAAAGGAACAAACTCTGTGTCCTCACATGGCAGAACAGCAAAAGAGAGTAAACCCACTCCAGCAAGCTCTTTTCATAGTGGCATTAATTCTTTCATGAGAGCAGAGCCCTCATGACCTAAACACCTCCCATTAGGCCCCGTCTCCCAACACTGTTGCATTGGAGATTAGGTGGAATTTTGGGGTGTATCCTCTTTCCTCAGATGATGGTTTAAGATCCACCTTAACCACATAAAGAGTTGAAAATGGAGTTCCAATAGCAATGGTCAATAATGAGCCATACAGTGCTTAGTGACGTGCTTCCAAAAACTACGGTATGGTAAGCCGCGGAGAAACCTGGCAACACTCCCTGAGGCAGGCAATTGGACTTAACATGCTCAGTGATACGCCATGTTGATAGCATGTGTCCTCGATACGATGTGCTGAGAATGGCACCTCACCTCAGTGGTCGAAATCCTTAACCCCACTTTAGCCATGAGGAAAACATCAGACAAACCCAAACTGAGGGGCAATCTACAAAACACCTGATCAATACCTTTCAAAACTGTCAAGATCATTGTGAACAAGGGCAGTCTGAGAAACTGCCACAGACCAGAGGAGACTAAGGGGACACGACTACAAAATACGGTGTGGTATCTCGATGGGATTTTTTGTTGTTGTTGTCTTTTAAAAAATTTTTTTTAAACTTCTAAATATTAATGAGCTGGACGGGATTTTGAAATAGAAAAAGAACATTAGGAAAAAACTAGTGAAATTTGAATAAAGTATACAGTTTAGTTAATAGTAATATACCAGAGTTGGCTCTTTAGTTCTGACGAATGTACCAGAATGATATGAGATGTTAATGTTAACAACAGGAGATAATGGGTGAGGAGCAGGCAAAAACTCTCTGTACTATCTTTGCAACTTTTCGGGAATTCTAAAACTATCCTAAAATAAAAAGTTTAAATTAAAATGGGAGGGGGAGCTGGGCATGGTGGTTCACACTTGTAATACCAGCACTTTGGGGGGCTGAGGCAGGAGGATCACTTGAGGCCAGGAGTTCCAGGATAGCTTGGGCAACATAATGAGACCCTGTCTCTACAAAAAAATTTTTTAAAAAACCCCTGTCTCTACAAAAAATTTTTTAAAAAATTGGCCGGCATGGTGGCATGTGCCTGTAGCCCCAGCTACTTAGGAGGATCACTGGAGCCCAAAAATTTGAGGCTGCAGTGAGCTGTCATCGTGCCAGTGCACTTCAGCCTGTGTGACAGAGTGAGACTCCCTCTCTAAAAATATTTTTTAAAAGGAGAGGGGGCAATTATTCTTGCTAGCCACATCCTTCCTCAGGGAGTATATCTAAGCCAGGAAAGCATCCTGCCTTTGGATACACAGAGTTGGTGCCTTTACAATCTAGTGCTTAATTTGAACAAATTATGTGGGTAGTCAGGAAGGAATTTTGAGAAGTCATTTCCCCTGTCCAAACTCCCGCTAGCTCAGAGATGCTTTCCAGAATAGTTAAGTCTGGCTGTCCTGGCCAGGCCAGACCTCCCACCCCAGCAAGCACAAAGGTTCACAATTACAACAATGCCCACCCAAACGCTGTTCAGGATCACCAGAAAGCTTATCTGCTGCTCCTGGTTCTTGAACCCTGACTTTTTTTTTTTAACCTTTGACATCTGCTTTTGCTACTACTACCACTCCCCTTTGCTTTACTGACCAATTCAGACCCCTTACTCTGGTTTTCTGATCTTGGTTCCTCACTTTACTCAGCTCCGCACAATTCCTTGCCTTCTGTACCGTCTGGAGCTGCAGGTGGGGGATATTCCTTCCACTCCCCCTTCGCTTGCCCTACTAGCCCGAGACTGGCTGGGTGCCAGCTGGAAGGAACTGTGTAGCTTCTCTCTCATCCACGTGATGGAATACCATCAATAGCAATATCACCAAATATAAAGGGCATCCCTTCTACTCCAGGAAAAATACAGCAGCTGTCTAAATGGGAGTAACTTTTTAAAAAAAATACTATTCTGTTCTATCAGTAGTTACACCTAACTATCCAATTATGATTTTTAAGCATATATTCTATTTTTTTAAGGGAGCAGTGACATGGCTTAGTTTCTGGTATCTTCTTAAGTTCCCTGATCCCAAGAAGGTGCCAGCCATATACCCATGTACTGACACCAGGGGGTTCTGGACCGTAGTGGTGCTGACGGATGGATGAAAGTCAACACTGCAAACCTCAATTCTGAGGCTAGGCAGAAATCCAGTGGTCGAGGTGAAGCTACAACTTTGCTCTTAATTCGGTGTTAAAGTACTAGTATTGGGCCTCTAAAAAAAAAAATTACTAGTATCATCAAAATCTTCTAAGATCCCTCCCTGAGGCACTGGATGTGTGGCTTTTCCCAAGAAGAACTTAGGCCTGCCTTGATGTGATGATGAGAAACTGTTGAAAGAGTAACTTTGAGAGATTGACAACCTCACAAG
>RJWJ010028799.1:0-21136 GCA_004363605.1 Indri indri | reverse complement strand
TGTGTGTGTGTGTGTGTGTGTGTGTGTCTTGAGAGAGTAAGTTGAGCTAGATTTTGTAATTGCTTAAATAGCTCAGAGAGCATTTTATAGCCCCCGTAGACTGAAACATAGGCTACTTTTCTTTGTACCCCCAAATATCCCTGGCCTTACTGTATTGTTTTGGTAATTAGCTGTTTATATGTCTCTTCCTTTCTCTTGACTGTGAATTCCTTTGCTTGGGGGTCTTATTTATCTTTATATCTCCAATATCTGGCCCCATACCTGAAACATATTGCCTCTTTAATAGCTGTTTGGGAAAATTCTAGTTGGAGACCTATGGAGAAAAGTTATTCCAGACTGAGGATGTAGCGAGAGATGAGATAAGAAGTCATGGAACTGACTCTCCTATTCAGGGAACAATCAGGCATCTGTTGTAGCAGAAGCACAGGGTGAATATAGCAGGAGGTGACACTAAGGAGACGGGTGGAATTAAGTGCTTCCTCCTCTCTGATCTCCCTGCGGGGCGCTGTAAGTGTCTGTCTTTCCTACTGCTCTCACGGGACCAAGAGCTGCTAAAGGGCTTTCTCTGTCTTGTTCATCTCCTCTTCCCACCACGCAGCACCCAGGAGGCATTTGGTAGATGTTGAATAAATGGCAAATGAACTTAGTTCTGTAGGCAAGGGCTGCGGGAAAGTGGCCGGGTTTTGGGGGTAGGAGGGGGTGGGTAGCACCTCCCCTGGGAGGGTGTCTCATGATCCACCCTACGATTTGCTGAGATAACCAAGTGGCATGTGAAGGAGAGATGAGGGAAGGGAGAGTCTGGAGGCTAGAAAACAGTTTAGGATGTTCTTTACATATAGTAGATAAAAGATGATGAAGATTTCGACTCCACTCAGGAATTGGCTTTAATATCTTGAAGGGCCACCCTCACAGAACCAACACAGGTTCCTTTTAAGAGAGAAGGTGCAAAAGCTGAGCAAGGGGGTCATTCTGCGCCCTCCCCAGTCACAGCACACATCCAACACACTTTCTAACAAGACGGATGAACTCCAAGCCTTTCCTCCCTGCATCTCTGCAGTAGCAAGGTCACGTGAGGTACTCTCAGCCCATTTCAGAACGCGTATATGTGGTTTACCTCAAATAATGCCAGGGTAATAGAATATTGTCGAAGTGAAATTTCTGTTTGATAGATGTTGAGACAAGGCAGTGGAAGGCATTTATCAGGTAATGTTGCTCCCTTCATCTGTTATGTGAAATGATTAATGATATAGACAGTGTCATTTTGCTTGATAGCTCTAGATGAAATCATGATGGTAACCCAACATGGCTGTTATTGAAACCTTTAATATAGAAAGAAAACATAATTTAATCAGTCCTAAGAACTGAACCAGAAATATAGACAAATAAAGGTAGTACAGGAGTGGACGTGTGTTCGCCTCTGTCTAGTAAAGTGGACCAGGGTTCTGGAAAGCTCAGTACAGGGCATGGGTACACCCTGATCAGTGCTGGGAGTGCTGCCTGCCCTTGGTCCTCTCTGAGCCTGCTGAAGCTGGATGACTTCTAGCCACGATCGCTTCCTGCCCCAACAGTTTGAGTAGCCTCCTAGCTGATTTCTCTTTCTCTCATCTTTTTCCTGTCCGGTTCACCTTTAAACTGTGGTCAGAGTCATATTTTTAAAGCAATCTCTACATCATTCCCTTACGGCAGTCCTGCTCAGTTTTCTATACAATAAAATCCAAATTCCTCACTTTTATGTGACCCGTTCAAAATTTACCTCTTCAGTCTTATTTCTCACCACTCTCACTGCCATGCTTCCTATACACACCTGCAGTAAAGGCCATATAAGATTCCATATGTCCCTTGGATGTCACTGCCCATTGCTTACATAGAGCTCTCTCCACCTCAAATGCCCTGGTCCCTGTTCTCTGCCAGTTGAAATTCTATTATTCTTTTAAGGCTCAGTTTATATGACTCTTCTTCCAGGATGTCTTCTCTGTCCATAGTATGAAGAATTACTCTCTCCTACCTCTAGGATCCTATGACACGTCATAAGTACCTGTGTTCTGACCATATTCTACTTGGTATTTCATTTAGTTGTGTACGAATCTATTTTTCTCAGTAATTGTAAATTTTGTAGGTAGAGGGTCTGTTTCTTCATCTTTGCATCCCATGGCACCTAATATACTGTCTTAAATATATTTGTTAAATCAAATTGAATTATCTATAGGTTTGGAATTCTACAATTTGATCTTTTCCATGTTTATGCAGCTATTAAAACTCAGAACAAGGTTTTGGGCTGTGAGTTCAATTGTTGTTTTTCCTTTATTGTAAAGTTTTAACCACCATTACTCAGTTATAATTATAAAATTATGGTGCTTTTATCACTCTATTCTGAATGCTAGTGCATCATATATTAATACTATCATAAAAATGAGTTGTTACTTCATCAGGCTGGACACTGGCAACATTATGCAGTAGGCACAGTTTATCTCTGACGGTTTTGTAGTCACAACTCCTTTAGTTGTAAGTGAAGGAAAAACTACTTACCCTAGCTCCAGTCAATCAGGCTTGGTGGGAAGGCAGTACTCGTCAGGGTACGGTAGGTATGCTCTGGCATAGACAAGGCCTGGAAAGGAAACACAATGGGCCTCACAGAAAACGGAACCTGCGGGTGGAAGCCAAGGCTGCACTCCGTCCCCCAGGGGCGGTGAGTTCCGCTCCTCCGTCTCTCCTCACATCCGGCCCAATAGCTGCCCTTTCCAACTCTGCACCCGGACCTCAACTCATACAGCCAGAACTGCCTGTAGTTCTCCTCTGTTGTCCTTCCTGACATGAAATCACAATGACAGGGAATCTGGGGGAGTCAACCCTGCCTATGGGCAAGTCCCTCGTGGGTCCGAGGTCCCGCATGAGCACGACTGTGTCCATACAATAGACAGTGCATGCATGCTGTCCACCTGTTCTTTTCCTTGCCATTCGCTCTTCCTATTTCTTGCCCAATCCCCATTCATTCTTCCTTGCTCAAGCCCCTTTCAGGGATCTGAAACTCTTTATTCCAGGGCTCTCTTCTCAGAAGAAAAGTGATTTTTCAAAATATTATTTTGGTGTGAATTACTTTACTTGTTATTCCTCTGTAACATGTCAACAGAGAATGTGCAGGGAAAGAATCCTAAAATAATATATTATTCATGATTAATTGCAGATCTTATATTTGTGGCCATCCTGTAATTACAATAACGTACAATTCAAATAAGCCTAATTACTTAAGGGATTGTGACTTCTGAGTCCCTCTGTCTTTTCCTGGGAACAGAGTTAGGTGATGATCAAGAAAAGACAAATGAAATAAAATAGTTTAAAATCAAATATGCAATATTTTACCAATATTTATCAACCTTACTATATTATCCTCTTCTTATTTCTAGCACATGATTATTCAGTGTTGCTCTGAAATAGTGTCTCTGTTTTTGAATGATAAAGATTTAACACCACTATCTGAGGTATGTACTTCTCCTTCAAAACTGTATCTGATTGACTCAAAAGTATTATTATTGCTGTGGAAATGGAAATACAGAAATCATCTAACTGTAAGTATCAAGGGCCTAACCTACCTTAATTAATGTGAAAAAGTGATAAATATGAGTTTACAATAGTATGTTATTTTGGTTACAATATTCTTTGTAATTTAAAAATCATCTTAAATCTACCATTCAGAGAATAACCTCTATTAACCTTTGGAGGATATCTAGAATTTTCTCCATGTATAAATAAACTTTAGAATTTTTACATCAACAGGATCATATTTTACATGCATTCTATAACTTGTTTTTTTCATTGAACAATAATTTCATGGACGTGTTTTTGTATGAAAAGTCTACCTTGTCATATTTAATGCCTGCATAATTGTCTTTTTTATGTATTTGTTGCGCCAGGTGCAACAAATTTACATAGCTACATAAAAAAGATTTACATAGCTAGATCTTTATTGATGGCTGTTGAAGTTAATGGATTCTGGTACTTACATATTTTGCCCTTCTGCATTATCTCCTCAGAGCTAATTCTTAGGAATTTGATTTTGGAGTTAAAAAAAGCATACATACATTTTTCATTATAAAACATATATAATATAAAATTTACAATTTTAACCATTTTTAAGTACACAGTTCAGTGGCATTAAGTGTATTCACAATATTGTGTAACCATTACTACCATCTATCTCCAGAATTTTTTCACTATCCCAAATAGAAACTTCATCCCCGTTAAACAATAACTCTCCACTCCCTCCTCCCGCCAACTCTTGGTAACCTCCATTCTACTTCCTATCTTTATGAATTTGCCTAGTCTAGATACCTCATGTTAATGGAATCATACACTATTTGTCCTTTTGTGTTTGGCTTATTTCATTTAGCATAATGTTTTCAAAGTTGTCCACGTCGTATTGTATATTAGTATTTTATTCTTTTTTAAGATAGAACAATATTCCATTGTATGTATATATACCACATTTGTTTATATATATATACACCACATTTGTGTTTTTATATATATATATATACACCACATTTGTGTTTTTATATATATACACACACACACACACACACACACACACACCCCACATTTGTTTATCAAACTTATCTGTTAATGGACATTGGGTTTGTTTCCACCTTTTGGCTATTGTAAATAATATTGCTATGAACATAGGTGTACAAGTATTTGCTTTCTGTTCTTTGGGGTGTTTGCCTAGGAGTGGAATTGCTGGATCATATGATAATTCTGTTTAATGTTTTGAGGAACTCCCAAACTGTTTTCCTCAGCAGCTGAACAAGTTATACTCCCACCAACACTCCACAGGAGTTCCAATTTTTGCACATTCTCTCCAACATTTATTATTTTCCATTTTTTATTTTTTCTAATAGCCATCCCAATGGGTGTGAAGTGGTAGCTTGTGATTTTGATTTGCATTTCCTTAATGACTTTCGATGTTGAGAATCTTTTCATGGGCTTATTGGCTGTTTGTACATCTTTAGAGAAATATCTATTCAATCCTTTGCCCATTTTTGAATTGGTATGTACCTTTTATTATATAATAGCAAATGACCCTCCAGAAATGTTGCAGCAGTTTTCTCTGTTATCAATAGTAGATGAAAGGACCACTTTACCCTCATACGCATCTGTACTAATTTTCTTCCTCCTTCTTCCTGCTCTTTTTCTTCTAATGATTATGAATCTGACAAGTGAAAAATACTATGTCATTAATTTCTTAAGGCCAAGTAGAGTTCACATGTTTATTGGCAATTTGTGTTTCTCTTTTTGCAAAATGGTATACATTCATTTAGCCAGTCAATGAATGTTTAGAGTGTTTAGAGTGAACATTCCTGATACTGGCTCTGCATCAGGAACTTCTTTCTAGGCACTGGAGAGCTATCTGTGAACAAGCAGCAAGGATCCCGCTCTTCTGGAGCTGCCATTTTAGCAGCAGGAAATAAACAGTAAACAAATCAATAAGCAAGGCAATTCCAGATTTTGGTAAGCGCTATGAAGGTAAAAATCAGAGAGATGCATTAGACTAGTGGTCAGCAAACTACAGCCTGTGAACTATATCTGGCCACTGCTTGTTTTGTAAATAAAGTTTTATTGGAACACAGCCTTCCTTGTTCGTTCATTTACTTACGGTCTAAGGCAGCTTTCACAGTACAATAGCAGAGTTGATAGTTTTGGCAGAGAATCCACAAAGTCTAAATTATTTATTGTCTCGTCCTTCACAGAAAACATTTGCTGGACCCTGTGACAGACAGTGACAGGGAATGGGGTCACAGTTTAGATGCAGTGGTCAGGGAAGACTTCTCTGAGGAGGTGACATGTGAAGGAAGACCTGAAATATTATACTGTGTGCTTCCCATTAGGTCATTAGCCTCTTGGGCAGGGGCGCTGCTCTATTCATCTTTGAGTTCTTACAGTGACTTGTACACCACATCACTTGGTCCCTTCTCTTGAATTGAATTGACTTTCCTTTAGTTTTGAACACCTGAAATTTAATCTTTGCTTTATTTATGCATTTGGCTATTTATGTCTTTTTTCTACTTTTTAAATGGGGAACTTGATTTTTTCTTATGGAAATGTACAGATTTACTGTGATAGACCATTGATAATAAAGGCAAGCTTAAATATAACTTTGGGTAAACTGTAGTTAAAAAATAGTTTACAAAAATTTTGTTATCATAAGACGCATGATTTATAATGTCAGTGGGCTTTGGCTTCTGATAGATCTAGATTGGAATCCCAGCCTTGAGTCTTCTTAGTTGTGTGAACTTAGGCAAGTTATTTAACTTCCCTAAGCCTTGGTTTTCTCATATTTAAGATGGAGTAATAACTCCAGCCTCTCACAGTTGTTGTGAGGATTAAAGCAAATAATGTATTTTAAGTATTTTTCATAGGCCTAGTGTAAATAATTGTTCAGTAAATATTAGCTGTGTAATCATCATCATCATCATTATCACCCTCACCATGGTTTTAGCCCCCCTGCATAAATTCTTCATCCCTTACTCAACTAATTTCTTTTTTTTTTAATTTCAGCATATTATGGGGGTACAGATGTTTAGGTTACGTATGTTGCCCTTGCTCTCCCCTCCCCCAAGTCTGAGTTTCAAGTGTGTCCATCTCTCAGATGGTGCGCATTGCAGTCTTTGTGTATGCATATACCCATCTCCTCCTCCTCCCTCCCCCTCCCCCCTGCCCGACATCCAATAGATGTTATTCTTATATGTACACTTATGTGTTGATCAGTTACTACCAATTTGATGGTGAGTACATGTGGTGCTTGTTTTTCCATTCTTGGGATACTTCACTTATCAACTAATTTCAATCAGATTTTTAGGATACAAATTTGTTTTGAAATATTTATAGAAAAGGAGAGAAAGGGATGGGTGTGGTGGCTCCTGCCTATAATCACAGCACTTTGGGAGGCTGAAGCAGGAGGATCATGTGAGTCCAGAAGTTCAAGACCAGCCTGGGCAATATAGCAAGATCCCCATCTCTACAAACAAAATTTAAAAATTAGCTGGGCATAGTGGCCCGTGCCTGTAGTCCCAGCTACTCAGGAGGCTGAGGTGGGAGGATCACTTGAGCCCAGGAGTTTGAGACTGCAGTGAGCTGTGATCGTGCTACTGCACTCTAGCCTGGGTGACAGGTAAAGCCCTGTCTCAGGGGAAAAAAAAGGAAAGGAAAGAAAGAAAACCAAGAAAAGAAAGAAAGAAAAGGAGAGGAAAAGTATTAAAGGTAGAGGAAAAATAGGAACTATTTTCTTTGTCTGTAATGTAGATTACTATTGAATCCTACAGGAATTAGGTCAGTGTGCAGGATCCCAACATGAGATCCTGGTGGCGAAAGAGTCACCCATCCAAAAGAAGGTGGCTCCCAGTCAAATCCCATGCTGTACTTCCACTGAAAGCAAGACTAACCTAACAGTGCTGAGATGGGATGTCGACATTTATGAGCTGGCCCAAGAAGTAAATTGTTAGATAAACAAAATTACATGCCTTAGGAAGCTACTTTCGTCACTGGCATGAGATCTTGATGTGCAATTTGGTTTCTTGCTGAACATACCTATTACAAATTATCTTTTCCTATATTACCTCTTCCTAATTAAAGTAAATATTGACACACACAGCTTGTGACACAAAGAAACCAAGAATAGCAAGAAGATGAAGGAGGAGAATGAGTGCCCCATGCTAACCTTCTTAGTGATTAATCACAGAATATCAATAACCGTTAGGTATGATTTCTGGTGAGGCAGCAATAAAAAGCATTGTTATTGCCTGTGTAGGTTCGAAGTATTGCGGTTCACAAGTTGTCAGGTAGGATTCAAACATGATGCTAAAAATATTCCTTCTGTTCTTGCTGTGACTGACCATGGAATGGACTGAGTCCTTTTATACGAACTCTGTTCATCAGCAATTATTGACTACCAGCTGCATGGAGAACACCAGTGTAAAACACTTTTGTTGCTGCAAAGGCAGCATAGATTAAAGCTCCTGCAGACAGCTAAATTAAATATTTTCTTATCATCCACATGATATAAATTTGTATGCACCTGTATGAATTGAAATAACTAGAATCATACAGAATCAGTATGGAGAGGAGGTTTCTAGGAGCAGATCCTGGTTAAAGGTGGAAAAGGTTACCCTGGGCCACGATATCAGAGACATTATATGAGGACATTGCAAAGTAGTTTTTCTTGGCTTCATGAAATTAGTAGAATTTGTTTTTTAATTCAAGAGTTTAAACCAGACCAAGCATAGTACCTGACAAACAGTAATGATAATAGTCATGAAATGCAAACACTACTACTCCTAGTGATAATGATAGTTAATATTTATTGAGCAGATGGCATGTGCAGACATCGTTAAGTGTTTTAAATATTTAGCATTACAAGAACCCTAACCTGTTTTAGAGATGAGGAAACTGATGCACAGGAAAATGAAGCAGAATGCTCAAGGTCTCACAGCTTGATAAGAGGAGGAGGCAGGAGTCAAATATAGGTCTGCTTAAATCCAGGATCTGCATTTTTAACTAACCTACACCCAGTGAATGTTTTACTGGAATAGTGGGAGCAGATGCTACAGGGAGCTGAGGAGTGACAGTGAGAATGCGAAGGCTGCAAGTGTAGATTAACCTTTAGGAAGGTTTGAAAGGGTTAGAAAAACAGCTAGAAGGCGACGGAGTCAAGAGAGGGTGTTAGGATATGAGTGGTCACACGGGAAAAGAATCAAGAGAGGTAGAGGTTGCCTGTCTAGGAGAGAGAAGGACAAATGATTGAGCAAGGCCCTACAGGAGATGGTAGGGAACACAAGATAGTTGACTGGAAGGAGAGGAAAACACCTCTCTCTAGGCCTCTGGGTAGCAGATCAAGGTAGGGAAGGATGTGAGTAAGTTTGTAAGAAAAGGGCAAGAGAAGCTGGGCAGTTCACCACATGGTTTTAATTTTCCCAGTTAAGTAGTGACAAGTTTATTTACTATTGGAGTAGGGCAGAGGGTTGAGGGATGATCTTCTAAGAGAGATGAAGACCTACCTGAGTTCACTTGGAATAAGACCCTTGCAAGCAGATTTGTTTCCCGGAGGAGTGGCTGTAGCAGAAGAACAACATAATGCTCAGGATGAACCCTCTGAGTACACTCACAAAAGAGAGGCTGGAATAATGCAAGTGCTAGGAATGGCTGCATGTATCACTTTGAACCACGTATATTCCCATTCTCATCTGTCCTTGTTACTTTCATTAAGTAACAAAGCGCAACTTAGTGCATAAAACGACTACCATTTTATTAGGCTCAAGGATTCTGTGAGTCACATATTGGGAAGGGCATAGTGGGGCAAGTTCTCTCTGCTCCACGGTATCTGTGGCATTGGCTGGGAAGACTAGAAGATTGAGGATGACTCAACTGCTGTGGGTTGGAATCACCAAAGGATCATTTTGGTTTCATGTTGGCCGTCAGCTGTGGGCTGGGAACACAGCTTGGGCTATGGTCTGGAACATGATACATGACCTCTCTCTGTGGCTGGTTGGGTCTCTTCACAGCATGGTGGCTAGATTTTAAGAGCAAGCCTCCCAAGAAAACCAGGCAGAAGCTCTATCACTGTCTATGCCCTAGCTTTGAAATTACATAATGGCTCTTCCCACTAGTCCAAAATCCACCCAGATTCTAGATCGGACATAGACTCCACCCCTTCATCGGAGGAGTCAAAGTCGAATTTTAAGAAGGGCATGTGGATCGGGAGCTATTTTTGCAGCCATTGTGGGAAAATACAATCTGCCACAAGATCCAAAAAGACTTCCAATTTCTAGGCCTATTCCTCCTCTGAGCAGAGGCTCTTGCTAGCAACCTGCATAGGTAATTTTTAAAATTAGTAACCATCCCCAAATATGCTAGGTAACTGTAATGGAGTTGCTGAGTGTGTTTATACCCATAGGGTAGAGGATAAACTAGGTGGATTCTCAAAGCACCCTTTGAAATAACCTGTGCAGTCTTTCTGGGTATTGGATGGGGTTTGCATGTGCCCCTATTTATGTGGGACAGCTTCCACTTAACTTTTTTTAGGGTATTAAATCTTAGCGAGTGGTGCTATTTAATTTCAATTGGCTAATTTTATTATACTACCATATGCCTCTTGGTTTCTTTTTAACAAAACTTCCCAAATGGTAATTATGACAGTACTCTCTAAACTGTCATTTACAGCATTGAACACAAAGTTCCACATATTCTGTAGTAGGTATTTAGTAAGTATTAAAAAATTAATTGTATTAATATAACTTCTTTTGGTTAAGTTGAGAGTTGCAGTTTTTCTTTTCTTCTTCTTTTCTCTTTCTCTCTCTTTTTCCTTCTACCAAGCAAGAGATGTCTGAATAGATTTTATGGCATCTATAATTACATCTTTCTTTTGTGAGACATTACCATTCTATCCTCAAGTGAAAAGTATCCTTTGTATGTAAGTTCATGAGACATCCACTTAATATTCTCACAGTCTTTTGAAGACAATGCCAGATGACATCAGTTCCACACTGCTTTTAAAACACAGCACTGACTTTGATTCCATCCACTCAGTATTCACTTCTAACTGTCAAATTTGGCTAAGGGAAAAAGAAAGCCCTTAAGAAAAGGCCAGGCTATTAATGTGCTCTTCAAAATGCTAAGAAAAGGCTAAGCTGTTTATAGCATTTCCAAAATGCTCGTCTTAGAGATTTGCAAGCAATAGTGTCAAGGTGAAATATGCTCTCCTTCATCAAGGAACCTAGAGCTTTTGTGTTATCTGTACTCAAAGTACCAGTCTTGCTTTTGTTAGATGTGCAATTTGGGGATGTAATACTTGGATACAATTTAAACTGAGATATTATCATGAACCTGATATTATGCATTTATTAATGCTATAAAAGTGATGAGAAGTGTGTGCATTCCCTAATAAACCAAGCCTGGCCTCGTTCTGGGCATACAACTGTACTTCAGCCTCAAAGGGACAATTTCCTGAAACTTAGTCACTTTGTATACCTTCAAAAGAGGTAAGAGACAGCAGTATCATTAGCAAATCTGTTCCTTCCTATTTCACCGAAAACCAAGTTAAATGTTTAGTTTCATTTCCTTCATTCATTTTACTAAATAGTTTTGCCTTGATTAAAAAACTGACCCTTAACAATGGAATTATGTTTTCACCTTAGGAGGATATTTGAGTTTTGCCTCATAGATCTGAATCAATTAACAAACCTTTGGAAATTCTCTTGACAAATGTTCTTCACATTTAAATAAAATAAAGAAGATACAGGTGTAAATTTATCCGTTTTCCTTGCTTACTTTGGACATTAGCCATTTGAGATTTTTGCACTTATCCCACCTGTATCTCAGGCGCCAATGCCATTCTGTTTTTTTCTCAGCCACCTATAGTAGAGTAGTATGGTGGGAAGAGCACTCAGCTCAAGTTCCAGTCCCAGTTTTGCCCTTGTGGACAAAGGCATTATCCTGAAAGACCTCATGTCACTTAGATTCTGTTGAAGGTCTCAGAAGCAATGTATCTTAGCGGATAAAATCGTGGTTTGTTTCTTGGTTCCACTACCTATTGGTTGTGTGACGATGAGCCGGTTACTTTCCTAGTCTTCACTTCCTTACCTGCAAACTGGTGAAAGCTACTTCTCACGAGGGATTATACAGGAAGCAGTATTTAACACATTTACTAGAGTACCAGGACAATGCCAGTGGGAAGCATTCAGTACACCGTGATCATCTTTATTTTTCTGAGCCTTAAAGTAATGTGAAATGAATCATTTGTTCATCTGACCATTAGTAACTTTCTTCATTAGTGACTCTGAGCCTATCTAAATGTTGGCTAATTTTCAAAAAGGAAATGACCATTTAATGTATTATATGTATCCTTAATGTTCTTTTTCAACCATCCTTTTAAATTAAACTATTTATTTTGAGATAATTGTAGAGATTCACATTCAGTTATAGGAATTAATACAGGGATCCTGTGTACCCTTCACTCAATTTTCCTCAATGATAATATCTTGAAAAACTACGGCACAGTATCAAACCCAGAATATTGACATCGATCCAGTCAAGACAGAGAAGATTTCTATCGCCGCAAGGATTCCTCTTGTTGCCCCTTCATAGCTGCACCCTCTTCCCCTGCCCACCTCCGCCTTAACCCCTGGCAGCCACCACTCTGTCCTCCATTTCCAGTTCTGTCATTTCAAGAATGTTACATGAAAGGAACAATACAGTATGTAAGCTTTTGAGATTGGCCTTTTTCCATTCAGCATGATTCCGTGGAGAGCCATTAAGCTATCCTCTTGATGAACAAGAAAATCTTTATGAATATTAGCACTTTCTATGTTGGCAACAGAATTATCATTAGCTCAAAGTGTGCGGTATCTGACACGTAGTCTACAGTAAGCGCTCAGTGAAGGTATTCCTCCACCACCTACCGTCACCCTTTTTCCTCTTCCTCTTCTCTCCTTCCTACACCTGTTTTCTTGCCCTTTTCTTCTCCATATCCCCTTATTAATATTAACTGACAAAGGCTAGTTGTTCAAGTTAGGAATACTAAAAAGAGTTAAATAAAATAATGTATGTGAAATTTCTTTGTAAATTGCAAACTCTATTAGACTTGTTATAAGAAATTGCCAGTCAGCGTTGGCAGCCTTGTAAGACTGGTTTGCAGCTGCTGGTGGCGTATTCTGATGTGAATAAAGAAGTCAGTGTGAGCAGGATTTCTTTCCACACTGTGCACATAAGGTCTGCCCTCTGGTTTGCTACTGCAGTGGGAGCTGCTAACTAACAAAGCCTGTCATGCTTTGATTCCAGGCAACAAAGTCTCAGGAACAAAATGTAAACTTCAGTTCATGTTCTTTATAAAGCCTTTGCTCTAAAAAAGAGCCTTCTCATCCTAGTGGCCAGAAGTTAAGCCCAGTAGCTCCTTCAAAAAAAGCATCAAGAAATGCCAAGTATTGTTAGAAGTCTGGAGTTTTCATTTCTGTATTCCAGGTCAAAAACCTATAGACAGACCCCACAGAGACCTTCAGGGGGGAATCCAGTTTCAGGGTTCCCAGTTACAGCTTTTCTTCCTACACTTTGCTACTGAGATTCAAATCCCTGAAATTTAAGTGTAGTTAAACCCTTACTCTGATGGAATTTCAGAAATACATCGAAGGAAAAACAAGTTTGCCAGAGCACGAGAGTTTTAGTCAGGATAGAGTAGGCTATGCTATGCTAATAAATAAGCTCCCAATGTCAGTGGCAATAAAGGTTTGTTTCTTTCTCGTGTAAAGTCCGGTGAGGGTTGGACAACTCTCCTTCAGCTGGTAACTATGCTGTCTGCACTGCATGGCCTCCAAGGAAACCACTGCAGGAGAAGAGAGGGGTAGGGGTTTTCACAGGATATTTTCACAGAGTGTGACCGTACATCCTGGTTTGCCTAACACAGTCACAAAGTTTATACCTGTTGAGTTGGAGTTATGGTTCATAAGTTTATGAATTCCTTTTACTTTGAAAAGTGTTGTAATTTGGACAATAGATTAGGGGGACCATTTCTAAGAGCCAGCCTGGAGTGGCTACTATAGTCATTTCTGCTTATATCCTGTTGGTCTCAACCCCACAGGCAAGGATGAGATATAGAGCATTGTAGAGGAGCAAGTATATAGTTTAGTAAAAGCTGATAATTTCTGGCACAAATAGACATTTGTAGGAATGCCATTAATTTTTAAATAGGAATATCCAATAACTTCAATGATCAAAACTCTGCTGAGCAGATGTGATATAAATATGATATTTTTATTGACTAATCTCATTTCATGACACATTGTAGTAGGCTGAACAGTGGCCTTCCAGAGAAGACCACAATGTAATCCTGGAAACCTTTTACCTAATATGACAAATGGGACTTTGCAGATATGATTAAGTTAAGGATATTGAGATGGGGAGATTATCCCAGATTATCCAGGTGATCCCTAAATGTAATCACAAGTGTCCTTACAAGGGGGAGCCAGAGGGAAATTTGACAACAGAAGAAGAGAAGGCCATGCGATGATGGGGGCAGAGACTGGAGTGATGAGCTTTGAAGATGACGAAAGGGGCCACAAGTCAAGAAATACAGGCAACCTCTAGAAGCTAAAAAAGTCTAGGAAATAGATTCTCCCTTTAGAGCACCCAGAAAGAACCAGCCCTGCTGATACCTTGATGCTAGCCCAGTGAAACCGATTTCAGATTTCTGACCTCCAGGGCTAGAAGAGAATAAATGTATGTTGTTGTAAGCCACTAAGTGTGTGCTAAATTTGCTACAGCAGGAGTAGGAAATTAATACACAGGTACATTCTGAAGTTAAGCATGTGACTTTAGATTCCTGTTTCTAGTTAAGGTAGATACCGTTACAATATTACATATTATAATTTTGTACTTGTGAGAAATTGAGACCTAGAGACTTTAAGGGACTTTCCCAAGGTCCCTCAGCGGGGTAGTGACAGAGCCAGAGTCTATGCGCAGGCATCCTGGCTGCTCAGAACACATCTCCAACCACTGCAGCACTGCCTTCCCCCCTAGCACCCAGCTGTGCTCTGAACTCCTTCCCGCCATGTCTGTCACCACTGGCAAGTCGGGGGCTCTCCCTGAAATGCCCTGCTCTGTGTGGCCTCCCCACTCCCACCTGACTCAGTCTCTTGCTCCTCCCGGGGGCTCAGCGGCTCTCTGCACACCCACACTTTTCCACCTTCAGCTTTTGGAGATTTTATAGGAAGCACTAGAGCCCCCGTACAGAATTTCTCAAGTAAAGCTAGGATTCAGGTGAAATTATTGAATTTCTTCATATTTAAGTTTGTAGGAAGGTATTGTTTTTGAATCTAATGCCTATTCTTTAATCTCTAGTTCTCCTCACACTCTAGAGCAGGGAATATTCCTACGGGTAATCAAATCAAGCAAGTACTGGAAGTGTTGCTGGAAATGTATTAGGCTTGTTTGATCATGACCCAGAAAAGAAACCTCTGGAAATTTGATATAAGAATTCTTAGTTGTTACTTTAAATCCCCCTTAACTTGTATTGGTTATATACTATTATGCATTTTGCCATATTTCCATTTATTTAATGGAACTATAATTAACCACTGAATTAAATATTCATGTCTGCCATGGCTCCTGAATTGAGCTACCCAGCTCTCCATCAGGACTGAAAAATTCGTCTTCCCAGCTCTGGAAATGTGCTAGCTGACAGCCCTCAGCTCTCAACATTTTCTGGGAATTACTTTTGGCTAAAGGACATGTACTCTTCCTGGGGGGAGGCCTGCATCCAATTACCAGTTGATTTGGGGGCACAAAGACCCAAGCCCTCCAGCCCAACCCTAATTTCAGGCTAACTCTGAAGGACCACTCCAGCCTCACAGCTCCCCATGGGGTAGGCTGAACCCTTTGTTGTGACTGTATTGCAGCCCAACTTCTCCCTCTGCCTAACCCTGCTTCCTTCTCTTTCCCCAGGGATGTTGATCCCAAGGGTATTCCCTAATACTAATTAACTTCCTGAAAACTAAGTTCTATGTGACAGTCTGCTTCCCAGGAACCTGAGCTGCAACAATGACTTAAAAAATGAAAAAATGAAGATCTCTGACCAGTGGTTAATACATAAGAATGTTCAATTAATCTTTCTTTATTGGAATTAGGAGAGTGTAAAGGAACTAGGAAACATACTTCCTAGCTTAAAGTTTATTTTACAATGTAGAAGTAAGAGGAAAACTTCAAACACATCACCCCACTCATGATTAAAAATACATTATACAATGTGACCCATAGTTCAATCACATTTTCTTTTGACCTCCATTATAACAGTTCATTTACAAATGAAATAAAACTCTATAAAACAAAGATTCTAGCATATATCCAGTCAATAAATGCAGGCTTCCTTTCTCACAGAAACTGTTTTCCCAGGGTATAAAAATGAGGTCTTAGTAAAGCTTTAAAACCATCTTCTGAGAATAAAAGTAATGATATAATTAATCACATATACATACTGCATCAGAACTTATATTCTCACATCTCCACAGAGAATAAGGAATAGACATTCAGTTTTATGACATATTGACTATAAACATTTCTGTTAAATTTTGTGTCCAAGGAAACTTTTCCCTTAAATTTTCCTTTCAACCCCTGATTATAAGCCCTGAACCACTGGCTCTGAACTTACATTAAGCCTCTACACCCTGTACACTTCATTGTGGGGTCATTGGTTATATAATGTATGCTTCCTGTTCTAATTAGAGCTTTTGACATTTTAAAGGGAATTTTCTGTGTTTGGGACCCTTTATTACTTCTTTCTATGTTCAAAATGCTTTCCTGGGGAAAGAGAGAAGCTGTTCTTTCTGTGTAATAGGATGTCAGATGTCAAAGGCTCTTTTCTTTGGGCCTTGGAGTCTTGAGCAGTTAGGATAAGCCTGGGTATGTATGGCCTAAACTTTCACTATTTTCTTAAGGGTCTCTTTTGGTCTTAAAGGATTGCTTTCTTAAATAGTTCCCTATAAAGAGCATGTATCTATAATAGAGGTAACACTGTTGACTCTATCACTTTTAATCAAGTAGCGCCTTGGATAGGACTCGGGTGGGGTACGAATGGGTGCCAAAGTGCGAAAGGCACTAATGGCCCCCAAAGACATTTGCTAGACAAACACTGCCCTGGTTTGCATAATACCAGGTATGACAGTTGTGTGAGTTTTCCTGACACCAAGCAGCTGTATGATTCTCTGACACCAACCAGGTGTTCAATGATTCAATTCAATTCTGACACTAGGGAAAGAAGAGACAAGATGGCTGACCAGAGACATCAGCTGCCAGGTCATCTCAGAAAGAAGGAAAAGTTTTAAGTGAAAAAAGAAAAAAAAAAAAAACCAAAAATAAACAACAGAAACTCCACCATAGATCGGGTGTAATTCTAAGTGAAAAGTACCAGAACCTATCAGAGAGTCCATGGGAAGAAGTCATGGAGCAGAACAAGAAGGAGCACTATATCAGCAGAGATCAATCAATCTAGCCTGGTGAAAAGGGTGGGTGGAGGGATTTGTTTCTCCCTCCCACACACCTCTGCCAGTCAGCAGGATCCTGAGCTACTGGAGAGCATTTGTACCCTCACAAACCCAAAAGTGGCTGCTGCCAGTGAACTGGGAGCTTGAAGACAAAGCACCAGGCTGCCAGACCCTTTGGGTTGCTTCCTGTCACCACAGACCTGAGCAGAGATGGCAGGTACCATATTGCTTCTCCACCGACTGTGCAGCTTTGTCCTCCCCAAGGTACTTCAGATCCTCGGGTTTTTGTCTCACTCATTCCCACACAAACATTTCCCAACTCCGGCCCAGAGTCAGGGACCACAAGGGCCAGTGGGTCCTGGGGGATCTGTGTGAGCCCAGAACCTAGACATTCCAGGCGGGCTGCCTTCCAGAAAGAGGGACAGAACTGACCAGAGTGCTAGATTTCCTCCATTCAGACTCTTTTACTGCCCTTCTCCTCCCCCACCCACAGCTGCCAAGAGAGACAATGAGCCAGGGCTGTCAGAAGCAACTACTTCCCCTCTGTTGGTGTGTCCACCACACCAAGCTTTCACAGAGAGTGGGGCTCAAACCTTTCCTCTTAAAGACCTGCAGAGGACTAAGTGGTGCTTGAACTGTGAGCTCCCTGTTCACTGGCCCTCGTTGGTGCTGCTTGCCTGGGTGCTCCATCAGAGCAGGGCACACCCTGAAGCAGAGGGACATCAAACCTGCTTAAGAACCCCATAGGTAACTCAACATACTTCTCCGTGGCACAGTCAGGGATTGATCTTTGGGGATCCAGGGACAGGCCCACAGGCCAGAACCTGTACTCCCAGGACTTGATCGAATTGCTTGGGGGAATGGAAGGGACATTTGTGAAATAATCTCAGGAGACAAGGGAGCCCACATGGACAGAACTGAAAAGAGAGTGCGGTGTAGGTTCCAAGCCACAGCAAACTTGTGGAGCACTCCTCCCGTCACAGGAAGGCTCCACTCTCAGCCCAGGGCAAGATCCTGGACAGGGAAGGTCCTAAACTACAGCGCCATTGCTGGGAACTCAGCAAGTTTGAGCTCCTGTCTGTGACAGATGTCAGGAGACTGCGGAGCAGGGGAGTGGGGGAAATAGTGAAACCCACTCCTGCAGCCAGATTGTGAATCTCAGATGGCCCTGTCCCTACAAGCAGACTTTTTGGCTTGGTGGGGCACTTCAGCCCTTCCTTGGTGGCTATTTCCAGCAGCCTGGGGGGGACCTTTGACCCCTGCTAAGACAGCTACCTTACCAGTTTTTATGGAGCCTGATAGCAGGCTCAATTGACCCAGCCCTGCCCAGCCTCAGCGTCACTCTCCAACCTGCATCTGCTATGGTAGAGAACAAGAACTCACCTGAAAGCTCCAGAGCCCCATGCACCACCTGGGGCATTCACATGCTTTTCCTGAGGGGTTAGACCCAGTCATAGATCCCAAAACAACACTGCAGCTGGTTCTATCTGGAAAGCACCACCTGCTGGCAGGGAGGATAACTTGCGCAGTCTTTTACAACATTTACTGACTCAGTCGCACGGGGTGTGGTTGATTCTTACCCATAAGCACAACCTATTCTCTCAGAGATTAAACTGGGTGTGCCAATATAATTCACACTGTTAAGAAGACCATGGGGCTGGGGAAAGAGAAAGGATTTCAAAGACCTCCATCCTCCCTCATGAATAAGAGACAGGGAATCTTCCCCGACACACAGCTCACTACTGCTACAGCCTATAAATGCTAGTGACTGAGAAAATTACCACACTAAGGATATCTATAACAAGACCTCCATCCAGAACCAAAGAAAGCAGGTATAACCATTTTCATGTCAGATAATATTGACTTTAAATTGACAATGGTAAAGAAAGACAAGGATGGTCATTATATAATGATAAAGGGAGCAAATCAACAAGAAGACCTAACAACCCTAAATATTTATGCACCTAATACAGGAGTGACCAGATTCATAAAGCAAATTATACTAGATCTAAGCAAAGAGATAAAGGGAAGCATCATAATTGCCAGGGAGTTCAAACCCCACTAACAGAGCTGGACAAATTATCCAAGCAGAAAATAAATAAACACTGGACTTAAATGGAACTCTAGAACAAATGGGCCTAACAAATATTTACAGAATATTTTACCTAAAAACTGCTGAATATATATTCTTCTCGTCAGCACATGGAACATTCTCCAAGACTGATCATATCTTAGGCTGCAAAACATGTCTCAACAAGTTAAAAAAAATAGAAATCATACCATATATCTTCTAAGACCACAGTGGAATAAAACTAGAAATCAAATCCAAGAGAAACACTCAATCCTGCACAAAGTCACGGAAATTAAGCAACCTGCTGCTGAATGATTATTGGGTCAATAATTAAATTAAGATGGAATCCAAAAGTTTCCTTGAACTAAACGACAAAGGGGACACAAATTATCAAAATCTATGAGATTCAGCAAAAACAGTCCTAAGGGGAAAATTCACAGCCTTAAAATGCCTATGAGAAACAGACAGAAAGATCACCAATTAACAGTCTAGTAACACATCTCACAGAACTAGAAAAGGAAGACCAAACCAAATCTAAAACCAGCAGAAGAAAAGAAATAACTGAAGTAAGAGCAGAACTAAATGAAATTAATAACAAAAGAATCATATAGCTCTGCAGGCCATGCTGCCTGGGAGACTGGATGGCTTGGGTCCTGGGGGCAGCCAGTCCTCAGATCACCATAAAAAAATTTATATATATGAAAGAATTATATAGAAGATTAATGAAAGAAACGGAAAGTTGGTTCTTTGAAAAGATAAACAAAATTGAGAGACCTCTTGCTAGATTAACCAGGAAAAGAGGAGAAAGGACTCAAATAAGCTCAATCAGAAATGAAAAAAAGGAGGTATTACAACTGATACCACAGAAATACAAAATATCATCTATAAATACTATGAAAATCTCTATGCACATAAACTCAAAAATGTAGAGGAAATGGGCAAATTCCTGTAAACACTTAACCTCCCAAGATGCAATCAGGAAGAAACAGAACTCCTAAACAGACCAATAACAAGGAGTAAGATTGAAGCAGTAATAAAAAAATCTTCTAACGACAACAGCAAAAAGCCCTGGACCAGATGGATTCACAGCCAAATTTTATCAGACCTACAAAGAAGAGTTGATACCATACTGCAGAAATTATTCCATAACATCAGAAGAAAGGAATCCTCCTGAACTCATTCTATGAAGGCATTATCACCTTGTTACCAAAGACAGGAAAGGACACAACAAAAAAAGAAAACTGTAGACCAGTATCCCTTATGAATATAGATGCAAAAATCCTCAGTAAAATACTAGCAAACCAAATTCAACAGCATATCAAAAAATAATCCACCATAACCAAGTGGGCTTTATCCCAGGGATACAAGGATGGTTCAACATAGGTAAATCAATAAATGTGATTCACCACATAAACAGAAGCAAAAAACAAAGACCATATGATCATCTCAATAGATGCACAAAAATCAATTGACAAAATCCAGCACCCTTTTATGATAAAAACCCTCAACAAACTAGGCATAGTAGAAATATATTTCAAAATTTTAAAAGCTATATATGACAAACCCACACTAACATCATACTAAATGAGGAAAAGTTGAAAGCATTTTGCCTAAAATTGGAATAAGACAAGGGTGCCCACTGTCACCAATTCTATTCAATATAGTGTTGGAAGTGCTAGCCAGAGCAATCAGGCAAGAGAAAGAAAGAGTATTTGAATTAGGAAAGGGGAGGTCAAACTATTGCTTTTCTCTGGTGATATGATCTTCTATCTACAAAACCCCAAAGATTCTACCAAGAGACTCCTGGAATTGATAAATAAATCAGCAAAGTCTCAGATTACAAAATCAGTGTGCACAATCAGTAGCATTTCTATATACCAATAACAGTCAAGCCGAGAGTCAAATAAAAGACTCAATACCATTCAAAATAGCTATAAAGAAAATAAAATACCTAGGAATATACTTAACCAAGGAGGTGAAAGATCTCTGCAAAAAGAACCACAAAACACTGACGAAAGAAATTGCAGATGACACAAACAAATGGAAAAACATA
>RJWJ010028798.1:0-21142 GCA_004363605.1 Indri indri | reverse complement strand
CCCTAAAAAAGGGAGGGTTTTGCAGAGAATCTTTGCCTTTGTCCTGGGCAGGCAGAATGGATATAGACACAGGGCACAGAGGTCACGATCTTTCCCCACAAAGGAAAATAAAAATGTCCCAAGATAGTGGCCTCCTGGTAGGCATGGGGCCAAGGCAGGCGGCAGTGACTCATCGCAGGCCAGGCCGCCTGACTCAGGGGAGCGTCCGCTGGTCCTCGTGGCTCGCGCTTCGTCACGGCCTTGCCAGCCCGAGGAGAAGAGCGGAGGCATCTGAGGGCAAGGGAGGCTCTATTTCTGGTAGCTCGAGCCCAGAGACAAAGAAGGTGGCACCTGAGACTTTTTCAAATCACTCTGTTGCTTCCCAATTTCAAACTCTATTCACTGGATAGCCCCGTGTCAACAGGGCAGAGTTTTGAAAACCACATAGCAGCCAAGTAATCTGTATTGTCCCTATTCTCACTGTCTCAAATCCCTCCCCGCCCGCCCACGCCCAGCACCTGCCTGAAATTCTACCTTTCCTGGGATGGAACTTGGTCCTCTCCCAGGGTTGTGCTTTAAAACGCACCCTCCTGTGGAGGAGCATGGTGATACGGAAGGGACGGTGTCAGCATGACAATGGTCACAGCTGCTACGGCCCAGGCACCTTACAAAAGTCATCTCCTGGAACACTCAGAATCCCTACCGTCTCCATTTCAGAGATGCTGAAAGGGACATCTCAGAAGGAGGAAGTGACCTCCTCGATGTTCACAGAAAGGACAGGGTTCAAACGCAGCTCCATATGGCCCCAAAGGCTGTGCTCGTTCCACGTGTCCCTGTTGCTTTATGGTCCTGCTAGACACACCGCACTTTGCCCACACCGGGATTACAAATAAACGTCCTCTCAAGCGCCAAAGCTAACCTAGGAGTGGAACCAGGAAAAGTGTAATGTTTCAGAGAAAACCCATCTATTTCCTGGAAACATTGAAATTTAGGACACGACATCCATCTTGCTAGCAAAGGGACGAAAAGCCCACGGCTAAGGATAGTGGAGCAGAAACAAAGAAAGAATCCGGGGCCCAGGTGGGATATGGAGTCACTGACTCCAGCCCCGGAACTCTCTTCTTCAGTGAGTCTTAGGCCTTATTTATTTGGGCCATTGTCATCTGTATTTTTTTTTTTTTTTTTTTTTTGGTCAACTGCTGTTGAAAACTTCCTAGTTGACCACACTCCATAGCAATTATTTGAAAAGTATTAGAGTCTCAAGGCTGCCTCTTTCACATACTTCTGATGTGGGCTTTTCTGTTCCAGCAGCTTCTGCTGAGGTTCAGAACTACAGAAGCGAGAGGTTCCTTATCCATAGGATCCTGACTCCAAACCAGATTTTAGACCAAACTAACTCTCTCCTCCTCTCCAACCTTTCCCTCAAGGTGGCCGTTGTGCCGACTTGGTAAACAGCACCATTAGAGGTCTCAGAGTCGTCCCTTCGACACCCAGTCCCGCGGCCCCACCCTCCAGTCTGGGGGGTCCATCTTCTGCTGCCCCCTCCATCTTCCCAGGACAGGCTTCATCTCGCCTTGCCCGGGGGGGGGGGGGGGGCTGCACCGGGCTCCAGCCCATCCCCCACCCTGGCCCAGGTAGAACTTTCTAAAGCACAAAGCCAGCCCTATCGCAGCGTGCTCGAAAATCCTCCCATGAGTCTACATTTCCTGACGATAAAATCCAAACGCCTCAGCCTGACACCCAAGACCTTTGTTACCTGACTCCTGCCACTTCTCCAACCGCATCTGCAGCTAGTCCTGGAGACACAGCCCGCGCCCCCTTCTAACAGGCACGGCACCCCCTTCCCACCTCCCCGCCTTCGGACGGGCCCTGAGCTCCAGCCCATCCTTCAAGCTCAGCCCTTGCCTCCCAGAGGGCCAGCCTGCATGGGGTGCCTCCGCTGGGCCCCCGCACGCTCTGGAGTCCCTTGCCACACTGTGCCGGTCAATCTATTTATAGGCCACCCCCCCCCACACACACACACACCCCAACACACTCACACATACATCTGGCTGTAATTCTTGAGGACTGGCGCTGAGTCTTTTAATGTTTTTATCTCAGCACCCAGAACACTGACTGACACCGGCAGGTCGTAACACACGCACATGGAATGAACGTGAGGGACACTGAGAAGGTCGCTGGTTTCCTCTGCATTTCATTCCCTGCCTTGCCCTTCCCGCCACGTCAGTGAGGCTGTTCCACGTACAGCAGAAGGGAGAAGAAAAGGAGTCTTCCTTGGATTTTAAGCTTTCAAGATGAGGTTCTCAGGAGGTTGGAAAGAATTCATGGCTTAGCCAAAAAATTCTGGAGGAAGAGTTTATAAGCAAAGGCTTTCCCCACCTGCCTGCGGACCTGGAGCATGCTCCCAGGTCAGTGTGCAAAGGGAATCACGGGAGCGATGAGAATGGCAACGCCTCTGAGAAGAAGTCCTGTGTGCTCTGCTCTGGGCGAGGTGTGGGGACAAAGGCCAAGTCCCCAGAAGCACGATCTGTGGGATCTCAGAGCAGAAAGGGAGGGAGCCCTGGAAATGGAGGAAGGGCCAGAAGAAGCAGCCACATGGCACATCCAGGAGACTCGGGGCTTAGCCACCTCACGCATCCCGTGAGGCACAAGAAGTAATGCAGGATTCCTGTGAGCCCCAGATGTCACAGAAGTACAGAGTCACCTGATCGGAGACAGGCTGTACACAGGAACAAGGGATGGCTCCATGGTGACCTGCATTGATCAATGACCCAGAATACTAAGTGCCATGGACAGGTGGCATCGAAGGCCAGGTGGCCATCCTCCCATCACCTTTGTACACCAAGCATAAATGCAATCTTTGGGAAAAAGAGGGGCAGATCAACTGAGACTGAACTGCTGCCTACCCAGGCTGAATGGCGGCTCAAAACAGAAATAGAACTCAATTCGTTGTAATGGAGAAATTTATATATTTACCCCACAGCTGAGTTGATGGACTGAAAATTATACCAGCTACAAGTGAATGAATGAACACAGATAATAAGAGCAACTTGCCCCAAACACACACATATCTAGAGTTGGGGCCTTGCCTGAAATAAGGGTCTATTTCTTTCCTCCGTGTCGACTGCTGGGGAGGCTCAGCGTGATGCACCAGGAATCCACGGACTAGAGCCAAAGTCTCCCTGTTCGAGGATTACAACCACTGCTAAAGGGTCAGGCACAGTCAACTGTGCAATGACTGAAAGGTGACCAGTCAGGGCCCAGGTCTTTGCTTGAAGGCAACTTTTTGGGGCTACTCAGTGCCGAGTTGGGTTGCAGGCACCCCTCCTTCCTGTGACTCAGGACAAGGGTGGCCAGGAAGGTTCTCTCTGAAAACAATGAGGTTCGGGCTGAAATTTGAAAATGCGTAGAACTAGGGAGGGAGGAGGGCGGAGTTATCAGGCAGCCAGAACTGCATGTGCAAAGGCCCCAGAGTAGCAGGGAGCTGGGCTTGTTCACAGAAGAAAATAGGCCCGTGTCTGGAACCTGAGAGTGAAGGTGGGCGGATGAAGCGGGACATCGGCTGGTGCTTCTACAATGTTCTCCCACCCCCAGTGATCCCACTTCCTGGTTTGTGCCCATGTGTAATCCCCTCCCCTGAGTTTGGGCCAGACCTAGTGACTTGCTTCTGCTGAGTAGAAAACAATAGTGAGGGATGCCACTTCCGTCATCAGATTAGGTCATCAAAGACTCCGCCTTGCTGCTTTCCCTCCCTCCCTTTCTCACTCACTCGTCCGACGAAGCAGGCTGCCACGCTGTGCGCTATGCCGTGGAGACACTCTGTGGCAGGAAGCTGCGGGGCCTGAATCCTGCCAGCAGCCACGCGTGTGAGCGTGGCATCAGAGCCATCCCCAGTGAGACCTTGGGGTCACTGTAGCCCCACCAGTGCCTTGACTGTGGCCTTGTGAGGGGCCTCAAGCCAAAGCACCCCTCAGACCCCAAGATTCCCGACTCACAGACACTGTGAGGTAGTAAACCTGAGCTGTTTTTTAAGCCACTAAATTTTGGGGTCATTTGTTACACAGCAATAGATAACTCATGTAGCCAGTAACACAGGCAGGTGGGAGATAATGCAGAATGCTTTAGATTTCAGTGGCCATCCTTGGGGTTTCAGACTGCTCCATGTAGGTTCTCAGCCTGATACCCACATGTAATCCATCTGAGCATCTGGTTCTGAACCTTCCTAACTCATATAATCTACATATGTAGAAGTAGATGAAGTAAATTGAACATATGGAGTTGGATGTAAACTGGCGTTCGTTTGATTTACTAACATCAAAGTGGTAGGTGGGCCATGGAAGGTCAGAGGGGACAGGGACTAAGCTCTGGGCCCTTGCTGGATGTTAAGTATCTCCCTGAGGGGTGCAGTTAAGTAACTCTACCAAGAACACCCTGGTGCCTGGAATGTGGACATGATGGCTGGAGCTGTAGCAGCATTTTATGGACCATGTGATGACCTTAACCATGGAAGCCACACTCCAAGGACACCAGAACACAAAGATAGAAGCAGCCTTGGCTTCTTAGAGGGGATGACTAGGGAGTCACTGTTCTAGCCCTTGGCTATTTGTATCAGGATTTCTTTATATGACAGAAAAGTAAATCCTTTTCTTATTTAAGCCGCTGTTGTCTGGGTTTTCTGTTATAGGTACCTGATACTAGTCCTGAGTAAGATACTTGCATTCTTAGTAAGCTATTTAAGCAGGATTTGGGGATTTCATTTCTGAATTGTCAGGACCCCAGGCTCTCAAAAATGATTTTCCTTTATACCCTTCTTAAATAGTTATTAGTGTGCTCTCCAGAGAGGAGGGGACTAAGATGTCCTGACCACCTACTTTACCCCATGCACTGTACTTAAGTCATATTATCTATTTTTGCCTCACAGTGACTTTGTGAGACAGGAATATCATCCCATTTTACAGATGCAAACATGGAAGCTCAGGCAGATTATAGCACTGTTCAGGGAGACACAGCTAGAATGTGAGCCCAGCCCTGTCTGACTGCACAGCCCGTGCTATTCCTGTCTCCCAGGCCTGGAACTCTGAGCTCTAGTTGAGGCGAAAGGTGGGGCCAGTGGGACCACTTCGAGGGCGCCAGCTCAGGACGCACATCCCGACCCTCCAACTCTTCCACCTGCAGCCGCCGGCCAAAGTCTTCTCCACTGCGAGGTGATAAAGCAAGTGGCCCAGCTGGCCACCCCTCCTGAACCCGCTGCCATCCTGTTTACTGGCCATCTGCCCCTTATCACTGTGAGTCTCTGACTGTCCCTTCTCAAGGTCCCTCTTAAAGGGGCAGAGTCCCTGTTTGGCTTCTGTAAAGGACCTCCACTCTCCAGCTGACATTCCCAACGTACCAGGGCAAGCCTGACAAAGAGAAGGCCAAACCACAGGGATTTCTGGTAGTGACACAAGTCTATTTCTAACCTCGGATTTCAGTATCCGAGAGGATTACCTGTTCCAAACAAACACGGTCCCACCCTATGGCAGAAATGCAACCAGAGCAGCCTGACTCTTGGCAGGCTCCAAACCTTCTCCACTGAAACTTGCTTTATCTCCTTTGAAACTCCTCTGTCTGTCCCGGGAGGGACTGGAAATACACTCTTTCTAGGAGCTGATGGAAAATTAACCCATATTAAGAGAGAGCTAGGTGATCTTGAATTGGGGACAGGAAGATCCATTTGAAAGGGGGGAGAAAAGAGTGTTCTTTGTAATCAGGACAAGGCTAAACACGCCTTCTCCCTATTGGTCCGAATCTGTGCCAGCCTCCCACTGGTCCGTGGGTGTGCGGAGAACAAGCCGCGGGTTTCTATAGAGGCCGTCACCATGGTACTAGGTGTCTTATTCTGACACTTCAAGACAAAAAATAATCAAAAGGTCAAAGGGAGGAAATCCACCATAGGACTTTTCAATCTACAGATACTTAGGAAGGCTGCAGTGTGTGCCTGGCAGCACCTTAGATGCTGGCAATAGCGAGATGGGCCTGGGGAAGCAGCCTGTGCTGCAGTCCCTGGTGAGGCCAGCGCAAGGCACCTGTCCATCCCTGGGCAGACTCATCTCTCAGGACAGCCTGGAAAAAGCAACAGCAAAATCCCTCCTCTGTCAATTGGGGGTCAGGGAGAAATGAGGTGTAACTGACTTGCCCAGGTGCACGAAGAATTTGGAATGAGGGGTGTGGTCGAGACCACGTGGAAATAGACGGTACGTGCAGGGAGGATTCCGAATATAAATCAATGAAATGTCTGTTCGAAGAGGCTGGGCATGGGTTAGGGAGCCAAAAAGGGTATTGAGGCAGCTGGGACTAGGCACAGGGAGAGTCTTTTACCTCCCATTGGCTTGAGGGGGCAAGGAAAGGAAATGGTATTGCCGGAGCCAGGCGGGGGCTGCAGCCGAGGAAGGGGCCCTGGGCCTGGGGCAGGCCGAGTGGGCAGAGAGTGGAAGGTGGCTGGGAAGGCGAAGCAGGTGTCACCACACAGATGTGCTTCCTGACCAAGCCTGGGTCATGGTCTCCCTGATGGGTGGTGAACGTGGGGGATGGGCAGTGCTTCCCTGTAGGAATGGGCTGTAACTGCACTAATTCTGGGTAACAGCTGCAAGACTCAGTGGCTTATGCTAACAAGCATTTCTATTCCTTGCTCGTGAGTCTGGGGATAATTTGTCCCTCTGCTGGGGTGGACTGGGCTTGGCTCCAGGCTAAAGTTAGTTTGGGTCTATACCATGTGCTCCTTATCCTGTATGGACCAGGAGACATGTTTTTCTCATCGTGGATAACAGGAGTGTAGAAGACCAAAACACAAGCATATTTAGAGCCTCTGCTCACCTCGTAACCATTCACGTTCCACTGGGCAGCGAGAGTCGCATAGCCAAGTTCAATGTTAATGCCTCGGAGACAGAAGTTGTCCCCATCAACTGAGAGACACTGAAAAGTCACATGTTAAAGGGCATGGATATATAATTCTGTCATAGGGGAATGAAGAATTGGAAGCAATATTCCACTCTGCCATATTCCCCAAAGGAAAATAAAATGTTAGCACCAAAGGAGAAATACAGGTAGGTTAAAAACAACCAATGCCCACCACGGTGGTTTTGCACAACATCCATTTGGACGAGCTGAGGAAGTTGGTGGTGGGGGGTGGGGTGAGAGTATATTTGCAGGATTCCTGTTGTCCTTGGGTCCAGACTTGAAGGGTGCTGGTCGGCAAGATGGCAGCAGCTAAGGTGGGACAGGTCCTTGGTGGAGGCTTCAGGACTCTGAACTCAACAGTGTCCTATTCATGACATTAATGAACGACACGATGATCAAATTCAGGAAAATGACAAAGTTGAGGGTCATAGCTCAACTCTGGGTCCTGAAACACCTGGAACCCCAAAAGATTATGAAATGGCATGTACGAGAGACTGAATCCAATCTCATGGTTTACACTGTGGTAGTTGTAGGTTCTGCCCATTGGGGTTCAAAACCTGACCACATGGGTCCACACCGTCAGGAGATCTTGCTTAGTTCTGTGCTTCTAATTACAGCTTATCTCTGAGCCTCAGCTGCCTCATCTGCAAAATAGGGCTAAGAAGACCTGCCTCAGAGACACGTGGTGATTATTCAAAGAACAATGCGTGTGAACCCAGCCTGGATCCCATGAGGCGCTCAATGCAGGTTGGTACCCACACACCCGTAGCAGCAGATGTGCCCATCACTAGTGGTTCCTGTTGACTGAAAGACCATGTCTCGCTGGGTGTGCCCAACAGAAAAACTGATGTAGCAGGAGTTCCCTGCGGGAGATGGAAGCCTGCTCCTTCCTGCACGTTAGCCTTCACCCGAAGTAGCCCGTTCGCCTTCAGGCATCTTGCTTAAGGAGGGACTTTAACAAAGGCTAGCATGTCCAGTGAGAGCCGCAGGAAAGGAAAAGGAACTCAATAGCCTTCCTAATAAGAAAGTTGAAGGAATAGTTCTGTATTCCTTCGGGAAGACAGAAGTATGAAGCCAAATATCTGCCAGAGTGCTATTCAAAGGAGTGACTTCATTTTGAGCATGTAGAGCACTGTCCGATGCCAGTGGAAGGCTGGGTTCAGGCTCAGAGGAGGGAGGATTTTGAACCCATCACACCTGCCGAGTTTGGAGCACACTGCCTTATCATGGGCTTGGGGCAGACACGCCCGGTTCAAATCCTGCCTTAGCTGCCCACTCCTTGTGTGGCCTTGGACAAACACCCGCTTCTCGGGACCTCGGTCTGGGTCAGAGCTTTGATCACATTAAATGCTAAGGAAGGAGTCAGATGACAAAGATTCTCTGATTTGGCCTGCCAGTAAGAATCATCCCTCCCCCAGAACCAGGGCGGACAGAAGCCAAAGGAGGCGTAATATTGACCCTCTCGGTGTTGGGGACCATGCAACAATGGGAGGGTCGTGATTTGTCACCTGTGCCCCTTGCAGGATGACAGGCTCCTGAGAGAGAGTGAGGATGAGGGAGGTATTTGCCTGACTTGGGCTGTCTCTCCAGGACCTAGCGCCAGACCTGACATTATGGCAGCCTTTGACCAATATTGGACAGAAGGGAAGAAGGAGGGGAAAAAGGAAAGAGGAAGGAAGGAAAGAGAACATTCTTCTTCCTTACAGAATTTGATCTTCCCAAGTACCTGGTAAATCAGAAATTATCATCCTTCATTTTCTAAATAAGCAGAAACTGGGCTTAGCAATTTGCCTTTTGCAATTTACGCGACCTTGGGCAGAAGACTTAACCTCCGTGTGTTTCAGTTTCCTCACCTGAAAAATGGAGGTGATAACAATAACATCTAGCTTGCGATCGGTTGTGCAAGTACGTCGGCACATAAGAAACCCTGACTACATGTGAGTTATTACCGTCACATTGTAAAGGGCAGCCTTGGGATGCAAAGCCTGTCTATCTGACAGAAAGATTATTTTTACCGTACCATATACCTCTACAGACAAATATTTAAGAGGGTCTATCGCTGTAATCAATGCCTGATATATAAATTAGTTTTCAGTTAGTTTTCTTCTCCCAGGCTGAGGCTTGAGCACAGCTTCGATAAGCCACAGACTTACAAATTGCTCTAAGCTGGCTCTGTTGCGGGAGAGTGGTGAAAACACAGCACACGGCGGAGGAGGGACGTTAACGCCTATAAAATGGTGCTCAAGCAGTACAGGCAGAACGTGGGACTCATGACAATGACAACACATCGGCTTCTGTGAATATTTGATCAGGTTAGGTTCCCAGAGCGTGGTCTGGAATTTTCAGGCAGGCTGCGGTTTGGGCTTTCAAGTAATGAACACGCAGGAATGAGGTGGACTCCCAGACCTGGGAATCCATTCCACCTGCAATTTCTGTTGCAACCTGGAGCAGATGGTGGGCCAGCTAAAGGGACCAAGGGGCTCTTGAGGAAGAGACACTAATCACCCACCACCCTGGCCCGGCCCTCTCCCCAGCCTCCATCCCCCTGACCCGCGATCTGAGATGGCTCCATTAACAAAGGCCAAAAGCCACTTAGTCTGAGAGGAAAGAGCTGAAATAGTGGGAACCAGTCCCCAAGCCCCAAGCTGTCTCCCAGCTGCTCTCAGGAGCAGCTCGGATTTCTGGCCCAGTGAATGGTGCAAGCTGAGGCCTCTCTAAGCAGATTCCGTTACATCCCTGCCATGCCTGCCTAGGCCAGGGACACAACGGGAGGAGGTCAGATATTGGCTTGTTGGTGACCCCAAAGTGAGGGCCTCTCTACGAGCCCTGATGGTGTCCCCTGCTGCATCCAGACTTATTGCTGCTAGCTGGACCTTTGCTTATGAGGGAGGCTATGGAGATAGGCGGATTTGGTTTGAATCCTAGGTCTGCCACTTGCTAGCTCGGGGACTTGAGCAAATCACTCAGCCTCTCTGAGCCTCAGCTTTCTGATCTTTAGTGTGGGGATAACAGAAGTACCCGGCTCTTGCATTTATTAGGAGACACGGTGAGGTAAGCCATACGAGATATTGTGCTCAGTGCTCGGCTCATACTAAGTGCTTACTAAATATTAGCTACTCTTATAATTTATTATCATTGCTGCTGGTCAGGGTACATTCCCAGGAAACAGAATTTTGTGCTGTATTGGCCGGGGTCATCTTTGTTAGACTCAAATGGAACAACGAGGTGGTTTAGTGTCCAGCCATTTTTTAGCGATGACTTTGGGGCCCAGATAAGCCACTTCCCCCACGTCACACAGTTAGCTGGTGGCCGCAAAGCTGAGCCTGAATCCATTCTTTTGAGTCACATCCTCCTCCTCCTCCTCGTCGTATCTGGTGTGTGAAGTGTTTTCACGTGTATGTGTCCCCACCATGCCAGGCTGCTGCAACCCACATGCAGAACAGAGAGAACAGGGTCCGTGCGGCCTCGCCGGGTTTGCCTTTGCACTCTGTTTCAGTGCATCCTGGGAAGTTCCTCTGAGCCCTGGGTAGCCTGGGCAATTAGCATCCTTCTGGCAGCTTTTTAACGTCCAAAGGAAGTCAGCACAGGCACCTCTCTGAGAGTTTAAGTTTGCCCTTTAATTTCAGCCCCAAACCTCAGCAATATCTTTGTTCTTCGCTCCCTCCATTTCAAAGGAGAGCTGGAGAAACGTATGTGTCTCTGGGTGATGCGTGCGTGTGTGTGTGTGTGTGTGTGTGTGTGTGTGTGTGTGAGTGTGTGAGAAAGTTAGAGCAAGTGCTCATGGTGCGGGGGTTTTCCCCTCACAGGGAAGAGAAAAGAACAAGCTAGATTTCTAAAAATTGCGCTCCAGGCACTGAGCTTGGTGCTAAGACATGAAGGTCACCTGTGTTGTTATGAATTTTTTTATGAACCTGAACTGAATTGTAATCAGACCAAACAGTGTTTTGCCTACAAACAAAACAACAAAATCCTGAAACTATAAGGCAAGAGACACAGGGTAAGGTCGGGGAGGGGTGTAGGAGACTCAGGCTTTAAACCCGGACAGACCAGAGTTCAAGTCCCAGCTCTGCCATGCATTGGCCCTGAGACCTTTACGACATCACTGAGCACCTCTGGGCTTCTGTCTTCTTGTCTGTAAAACAGGGACAATACCAGCCACCTCATAGGCTTTCCGTCAGATGTCAAGTGTATGCAAAGTACTTAACACGGGAGATGTACAATCAATAAGAGCTGTCATTAGCTGTGATTGTCACCATGGGATGACATCCCCCAGCGGCATTTAAGGCACAATCCCTGGATGGCTCTGCCGCTGAGGAGAGTCCTGAGAAAGCACTGGACCCTTCCACTCCATTTTCCAGATAAGGAAACTGAGGCTCAGAGAGGTGAATTAGAATAGACATAGGAAAATAAAAAGCTGGAAACGTCATAGAAAGTCTGTTCTCGAGCTCTTTCAGGCCTTGGGAGGGACAGATAGTACGGTCAGGATTTTCGAGACTTATTTGCAAGGCCAGGACCCACAGCCTCGACCCTGGTGATATCAGCGCCGCAGCCAGCTGTGCCACCTGGTCCACCAGCGGATTTCTGGCAGAGCAAAGCAGGGGCGGCCGGTCCTGTCCTCAAGGCTGTGGACCGACTGGCTGGCCGGCAGAGGTGTCCTTGGGCCGGGCTTCTTGCTGCGAAATGAATAATGTCTCCTTCCCAGGCTTGCGGTGAAGACAAGCACGTGTGGACCAGGAGTCGCTGGCTGGCTGTGCGCGGGGCTGGGCTGAGAGCCTCTCACACGTCCACGCCTTGGATTCCCCGCAGCCTCTGCAAACAGAGCTCTCGCATCCGTCATCCGACAGATATGGAAACTGAGGCTTGCGGAGGTGACGTGAGCCCCTCAAGGTCGCACCGCTGCTGTGTGGAGCGAAGGGTGGGGCCTTGACCTCGGTCTGTCTGGCGGACTGCAGATTTCCGTGCTCTCAGCCGCGCTGCTGCTTGCCTGGTGTGCCCTCCGCGTGTGGCCACCACGACCAGCCGCAGCTCATAGACCAGGACAGAGAGACAGCTCCACTACCCCAGAAGGAAAGTACAGGACGGACGCTGCAGGGCAGCCTCTAGGACCCAGTTGTTTGGGTTGTAGCGGATCACGCTCCCCAGCACCTCTGCATGGAACGGAAGGGCAGTTTCTTGCCTCTTACTCTAGTCTGCCCAGGCCGCCCTGACAAACTGCCACAGACCGGGAGGCTAAACAGCAGACATTGCCTCTCAGTCCTGGAGGCTGGAAGCCCGAGATCAAGGTGCCCGCAGGCTTGGCTTCCCCTGAGTCTTCTCTCCTTGGCTTCTAGATGGCTGTCATCTCACTGTGTCACCCTGTGCTCACACGGTCTTCCCTGTGTGTGTCTGGGTCCTCGTTTCCTCTCTGTAGGACACCAGTCACGCTGGATTAGGACCCACCCTAACGACTTCATTTAACTATCCAATCTCTTTAAAGATCCAATACAGTCACATTCTGAGGGACTAGGGGTTATGAGTTTGGGGGACACTTGATTCAGCCTCTAACACCTCCTCTGACTGTGAGGGGTCAGGGTGCCTTTCTGGGCCCAGTCCCCCAGTAGCTTCTGTGGCTGGTCACAGACTGGCTTCTTTGGCTCTCCAGCCAGGGAGGGCTCTGCTCAAGTGTCGTCTCCTCAAAGAGGCCTTTCCCGACTGTCCTGTCTAAAGAGCCCCCTTCCCCTACCCCACAGATTCTCCTCCCAGTGTTCACCATCACCGGCACTTGCTGTGTATTACCCCTCTCCCCACTGAAATGTCAGCTCCATGAAGACGGAAACTCTATTTTGTCCAAACTTTATTCCCAGCACTTAAAATATCACCTGGGTTTCAGGTTGGGTGGAGACGGGGGGAGGAGGGGTTATTGAATAGGCAGAGCACAGGGGATTTTTAGGACAGTGAAACTACTCGTATGACACTGTAATGGTGGAGACAAGTCACTATGTCTTTGTTCAAAAACCATAGAATGGGCCTGGGCATGATGGCTCATGCCAATAATCCCAGTGCTTTGGGAGGCTGAGGAGGGAGGATTGCTTGAGCCCCAGAGTTCAAGACCAGCCTGGGCAACATAGCAAGACCCCATCTCTACAGAAAAATTTAAAAATTAGCAGAGTGTGGTGCCATGCACCTGTGGTCCCAGTTACTCAGGAGCCTGAGACAGGAGGATCGATTGAGCCCAGGAGTTCAAGGTTGCAGTGAGCTATGATGATGCCACTGTACTCCAGCCTGGGTGACAGAGCAAGACCCTGTCTTAAAAAAATAAAAATAAAAAAGTAAAAAACCCACAGAATGTACAACACCAAAAGTGAAACCTTAATGCAAGCTATAGACTATAGCTGATAATACTGCATCAATATTGGCTCATCAATTGTAACGAATGTACCACACGAATGCAAGATGTTAATAATCGGGGAAACAGAGTCGGGGGTTAGAAAGTATATTGAGAACTCTCTGTACTTTCTGTTCATTTTTCTGCAAACCTTAAACTGTTAAAAAAAAAAAGTCTATTAGTTTTAAAAAAGCGCTGGGCACATAGCAGGCACCTAGTAAATACTTACTGACGACTGAAGGAATCAGCTGGTCAGCCTCAGCTACCAGAGGTTTCCTCCATGCCCTGTGCGGTGATGCGAAAATCTAGACGAGGCACAAGGCACAGACCCTCAGAAGGGTCACAGAACCAACAGAACAAACCACAAGGTCAATGGTAATTGAAACACAAGGTCAGGGGTAGGCACCTTGTGAGTGGTAATTAATTCATTCTAAAGCTACTATAAACTGCCTGTAGGCAGGCTGTGCTATTGGTCACCTGCAGACAGCTTCCCTCCCCCTCCAAGGCTGCAGGAAGGCCTCCCAGTCCATCAAGCCAGAGCGACCTCCAACCATGGAGGGGCAGGTCCTCAGTGAATGGAGCCCGGCTGGGCTGGGGGCGGCGACTCCTTGTTCATTATATGCCATCCAATGGCTTGGCTCCCTTCTCTGTGTCACTTCCCCACTCCCTCACCAAGCTTCCTGGGGTCACCTCCCAAATTAACACCTTGCCCCAGTTCCTTGCCTCAGTGTCTCCTTCTGGGGGGACCCAAATGGAGACACTGCCCACTGCAAAACATGGTACAGAGAAGGCGTTCCATAAATGGTGACCCCTGTCATCATGACTACCATTAATAACAGTGGTGACAAGGATTGTGATGATGAACAACTGAGGCCCCAAGAGGGGTGGTCTCTTGCCCAGGTTTACTTCAGAGGGTAGATGGCAGAGAGGTTTCTAGTCTAGGTCTGTCTCACTACAATACCTGTGAGGTCCTACCCGCCATATACCAACCCACTCTGGGTTAAAATGCCTGCTGCAGATTCCTAGGGCTCCTGGGAGATGCTATTGGAGGTCAGGTGATGAGGATGGCTACAGTAATCCTGGAGAGCTTCCTGGAGGAGGTGGCATCGGCGTTTCACTGGAAAAACAAAGATTCTGGAGTCAGGCTCAGATTTGTGATTGGGTTCTGTAGCTCTGGGCAAGTCACTTTAACTGCCCGGGGCTTCCGTAATCCCATTAGAACATGGGAATAATGGGCCTCCCTTACAGGACTGTTATGAAGACTCAACGTATTGGTTAAGAGAATAGGTTTTAGTCTGAGATGGCTCTGGGTTCCAGTACCACCACTGACAAGCTTAGAAAAGACTCAACCTCTCTAAGCCAAAGTTCTTTCATTTGTGAATGAAAATAATATCAGTTCCCACCAAATGGAATTGTAGGGAGAATTAAATAAGATAACACATGCAAATTACTTAGCACAGTGCCTGAAACACAGTAAATGCTCACTAAATATTTGGTACACTTCATCGAGATATCAGTGCCAATGGAGTAAACTGGTGAAAACTATTTTGGATAACAACATGGCAGATCCAATTGAAAATGTGCATACCTCTGGCCCAGCAATGCTCCTTTGGGGAGTTTATCCCGTGGATACATCAGGAAGTGTGTGTAAGAATGCTGACGGGAGCGCCGTTTGTAACAGCAGAACACTGGAACCCACTTAAGTGCCGCTGGGAGGGAACTGGGTACATCAATTGCAGCAGTACCGCAAAGAAAACCACACAGGTGCTCAGAGGAGAAACCCAGACCTGGGTGCGGGTTCACAGAAAGACGTCCAAGATAGACAGGAAGGTTAAAAAACAAGTGGCAGAAGAGTCGTGTATATGAACCTGTCTTTTTTTAAAGGCACACATATGTGCTTAGAAATATTCTAAAAATTCTCAAGAAAATATTAACAGCGATTATTCCAGAGCAGTGGTTCTTGCAGAAGTGATTTTGCCCCCCACCCTCCACCCCCAACCCCGGGGGACACTTGGTAATATCTAGAGACATTTTGTGTGTGTGTCGTGAATGGGGGCTAGCACCAGCACCTGGTGGCCAGGACCAGGGGTGCTTCTAAACATCCCGCGATGCACGGTCTGGACCGGACAACAATTATCCGGCTCAAGATGTCCAGAGGGCAGAGGTTGAGAAACCTCTGGAGAGGTCAGAGCTCTTGAATGTGGGAGAGAAGACATTTTTAATATCATGCTTCTCTAGTGTTTGAAGGTGGTTCATTAATAGCGACAACAACAACAAAATCTGCCTGCTCTAAAGTACAGTGTCATGCACGTGACATGCCAGCACGCAGCACGTGCTCACAAAGTGCTCCCTCCCTGGCTGAGTTTGGCTTTCGCATCAACCGAAATGGGTGTGCCGGTGCCTGCTCTGGGTGGCTGCGGGGCTCACTTAAGACGTGATGTGGTGCGTTGCCGTGTGCCGTCAGGTCCAAGTGAGTTGTGGTCCCTGCGCAGGGGCTGGCGGAGGCAGCCCCAGGGATGAGCCTGGTGCGTGTGAGGGCAGCAGAGGGGGAGTGGAAGTGGGAAAGGGCGGCAGCCGCCCGCTGCAGTCTGAGGCCCGGAACCTGCAGCCGTCGGAGGTGCGGGGAGGCTGGGGCTCCAAGGCAGCTCCCTGGAAAATCAGCCCGGCTGGCCACCTGCCAGCACCTACTGCAGGGATGATGAACACAGGCATGTCCAACGCAGAACAGAGGGTTCCACACCGAGGTGTGCCCGGCTGGGGACCACGTGGATGCACCTGAGACTCCCATCCTGCCTGGGAAAATGTCTGTTTTCCTAAACAGCTGTCGATAAAAACCTAACATGGGGATCGCTACCTCCATACATGTATTTGACACATACGTTTCCCTATTTAATGCTAACGCCACCCAAGAGTATAGGCACTGTCATTTTGCAGGTGGTGAAACAGAGGCTCAGAGAGGAGAAGTAGGGTTCCCGCAACTCCAGAGCTTTGATTTCGGCCCTGACCATCTGACTCTGGGCGCAGTTGTTGGTCACTTCACTAACCTGCTTGGGGCAACTGTCCCGTATCCCCTCCTCTGCCACCGGTCATTCTTCTGCTGAAGATCACGGGCCCTAGCTACTTCTCAAAGCAGGGACACTTCTGAAAAACACACCCTGAGTTCGAATAGCCACATCCATGCTTGGGAAAAAAGGGCCACAGGTCCCACTGCTAAGGTAGATTTCATTTCCTGTGGCACTGAACCTGACTTTGCTGGTCCCCGACAGGCAGGTCTGCCAGATAAAATTCAGGACAGCCAGTTAAATGTCCCACACAATATCTGGGACATACTTATACTAAAAAATTACTTGTGGATATCTGAAATTCAAATTAAATTCGGTGTCAGTATTTTTAATTGCTAAATCCAGCAACCCTCCTGTCAAAGCAAGAGGGAGATGAACTGTTTGCTGTGTTCCAAGCAGCAGACCTCATCCTAGAAAGATTTTGCATTTGTTCAATCGAAAGTCTTGCTCACTCACCATGGGAGCCGGAAGGCCAAGGCGGTCACTGCCTCTGACAATTCCAGAACATCTCAGGCTCCTGCTTACCCAGAGTGGTTGGGAGGGACTTTTCTGGGATTTCTTTGGCCTAGACACCACGGAGGAGAAGGGGTTGAGAGCAGACAGGGGAAGCTAATGGAGCTCAGGCGTCGGGATGCCTGTCGGGCATAGGCCCCATCTAAAGCCCTGTCGTATGTTTGGAAGTGTGGATGCTCTTTCTTAAAGAGGGGCTGTGTGTCCCCTGGGCTCCTGGGTCCACCAAACCTGGTTCAAGCCCTGGCTGAGAGGATGGCACCCACTCAATTTGGGAGGCAAGCAGTCTCCCAAACTGCCACATGCCCAGCCAGGAGCACTCTCACGCTCACCCTGACACCCCAGGCTAGGGCCCCCGTGGGCACTCCACCAAGGAGGACAGAGCGGCGGCGACTCCTCCAGCGCCCCCCCGCTGGGAAGTGGCAACAAAAGGATTTGAATCTGGGTTGAGTTCCCTCTGCTGCGAAGGCATCACTGATGTGAGCACTGGAGAGAAGGAGAAAGTCTGCTCCCTGGGGGTCCCTGCCGGCCCACACACTGCAGGAAGGGGCTGACCCCTCCGGGAGAGCTGGGGCCCTCGCCAGGGCCGGAGCAGGAGAGGGTTCTGGGAGCAGAAATGAAAATTTCAGAATTGTGCTCAACAACTAAAAATATCATCGAGCACCAATTTTGTGCCAGGCATGGTTGCTAAGAGACTCCACAAGCATCATCTCGTTTAGTCCTCACAGCAGCCCTGTGACATCAGCGTGGTCGTGAGCTGCGTTGTGCAGACGAGAGAACCGAGGCTCACAGAGATAACGTGTGCCCAGAGCACCCCGTGGGTAAATAGGGCAGGGAGTTGGAGCCAGGCTTTCTGAGTGGAGGGAGGCGGCTGGGGACACAGGAGAGAGGAGTACGGGGCTCCTGCGTGGGCAGGTCATGGACTGTCGTATTAGTTTTCCATTCTGCTGTAAGAGAGTACTACAAGCTTAGTGGCTTAAAACAACGCAAATTTGTTATCTTGCAGCTCTGAAGGTCAGAAGTCCAAAATAGGTCTCCCTGAGCTAAAATCAATGTGTCCGCAGGGTTGTGTTTCTTCTGGAGGCTTTAGGGGAGAAGCCATTCCCTTGCCTTTCCTGGTTTTTAGAAGCCACCTACACACTTTGGCTCACAGCCCTCTCGTCTGTCTCCACAGCCGGCAGCGTAACATCTTCCCATCTCTAACTCTCACTTTCTGCCTCCCATTTTTTTAAGGACCCTTGTAATTACCTTGGGCTCACCCAGCTGATGTAGGATAACCCCCACGGCAAGATCCTTAACTGTTCATCATAAAGTCCCTTTTGCTACGTAAGGCAACACAGTCACAGGTTTTGGGGATCAGGGCGTGGATGTCTTTGGAGGGGGCATTGTTCTGGCTACCACAGCTGCCCCGGCCTTCAGTGGGCTTTGCCTCCATCCTGGGGGTGAGGGGTGAAGTCATGGGGCTGGAGTTGGGGGTAGGGGTGGGGCTGAGCTGGTGGGTGAAGGGAGGCCATGGAAATAGGTGTCCCTGATGTGGGCCCACAAAAGTGATTGTGGGATGGCCTCCCTGAGAGGTCTCTGTCCAAGAATCTGAGGAGGCCACACTGGGCGCTGCCGTCTTCTGAAGGGTGTTTCCCACCCACTGACCCAGGCCAGAGGCTATGGGCTGGGCATAGCACCCCTCAGGAGTGTCACCAGGTCTGCATCACTGGGTGGGAGTAGGGAGGAGGACTGGAACAGAGACCTGGTGGTTCATGCCTGGCCATGTCAGAAGAGTGTGATCCTCTCACCCAAAGTTCCATTCATGTGAGTTTATCCTGCAAATAGACCCATTCATGTGCGAAATAACGTGTACAAACTTAATTCCTGCAAGTTTATTTGTAAATTGGAAACAACCTGACCATCCATCACTCGGAGAATGTCTTAGCGGTACAGTTGCACAATGAATGGAGCTCTACGCCGTCATCCAAAGGGTGAAGATGTTCTTTGTAAATTGCTATGAAAAAATCTCCCAGACTAAAGTCAGGTTCAGGATATTATGTTTAGCATGCTACAACTAGGGCAAAAATGGGCGAAGGGAAGGCTATAGATACACATATTATTTAGATATGCATAAAACAGCACTGCAAGTATACATAAGAAACCGATGGTATTGGCTGCCCCCAGGCAAAGGTGGGTGTGAGAGACACCCACTGTCAGATGGGAGGGAGATTTGTCATGACTGACCCTCTTTCACTATTAACATGTTGAACCATATGACTGTGTTACCTATCAATACATGCACATCTAAAACATTGTTTTAAAAAATCCTTTGAAATCATATGCTCACAGAATATTCGATTGTTTAAGTTGGAAACACTTTAGCCATTTGATCCAAGTTGACTCTGAGTGATGGCCTTGAGCATGAGCTCCTGCTCATGGCCCTTCAAGGGCCAGAGAGTCTTGATGCCCAGGACAATCACTTCCCTCCTTCTACACCCAGGGCCGGCCAGGCTGCGCATGTGGCAGTTTCCCAGTGCACCTTGCTGGCATTCCTCTGGGCCCTTGCACACAATGGTCCCTCTATGTGGGGGTCCTTCCCTCTTCTTGCAGCCCTTTCAACACCAATGGACATGTTCTCCTCTTCTTCCCAAGCACATGGCTCGACCGCGTTTCCCAGGCTCCCTTGCAGGGAGTTCAGGCTGATGGAATGTGAGTGAAGTGTTGCCATATTCAGGCTCAGCCCATTAAAACCTCCCACGCACAGTCCTGCTCTATTTCCCATCCACTCTCCGAAGAGAAGAGACTTCAGAGATCTGGAGGAAGGTCCAGACAGAAGGAACCTGGGTCCCTGCATGACTGTGTGGAGCAGAGTCCCAGCATCTTTCAGTGGACTGTGACATGAACAAGAAACAAACTGGTATTCACATTAAGCTGCTAAGATAGGGTTCTGACAGTACTTGCCCTACCTTGACTAATATTCTGAATAATTCTGATTCATCCTCCAGGCATTGGCTTGAATGTCATTTTGTCTTTTGGGCTGGCCCCCCTGGTTGCCTTAGCTGCCTGAAGGTTGGACAGAACTTAGGTGGACACAACTGTGGGGGTGGCTGGGGCTTGGTCTGGGTTAGGGCCAGAGTAGGACAGACAGATATTCACACCTGATAGAGCATGTGCTGTGTTATCCGGGGCCTATGGCCAGCTTCCTTGTAAAGTTTAGGTTTCTGAAAGGAAGACCATGAGTCCAATGACAGGGCTGAACCATTCTAGCAGGTTCCTTTCCTAAGACAGAGGCAACATCTTCTCTGGTATGATTATAAGAGCCATCCCTAATCTGTACAAGTTGGCTTTTTAAAGGCTTGTTTTATATTGATCTCTATAATTAATCAGTCTTTAAGCAACGTATTTGTTCACTTAACCTTTACTGAGCCCCTTCTCTGTGGCAGCCCTGGGCTGTGTGTTGAGAGTGCCGAGAATAACACCCACCTGTTTCCCTCACGAGGCTGACAGTCTAAGAGGAAAATGAGATATATATTATAACCCAAAATGCTAGGAAAAGGGTTTTTGTACAGGAGCCTGTGGAACCCTGAGGAGGAGTCCCAAACCTTCCCTAGGGGGTCTGGTCTGCACCTAAAGGAAGAGTAGGAATTATCCTGCAGAAGAGAAAGGAGAAGGAGACAGCATTTGAAAAGATGGAGAAATGGTGGAACATAGGATATTTTGGGTACAAACTTGACCTAAGGTTAATCCTGCAAATATTAACAACCATAATTAATCTAATAATATTCTACATTCCTTGACTTCCTACTATATGGCAGGCATCAGTTAATCCTCATAAGAGCTGTCTGAGGCAGGCACAAATGTTCTATTTCATGGATGCAGTCATGCTATGGACTGAATTTTGTCTCCCCCTATTCCTGTGTTGAAGCCCTAACACCCAATGTGACTATATTTGGAGACAGAGCTTTTAAGAGGTAACTGAGGTTAACTGAGGCCATAAGGGTGGGGTTCTAATCCAGTAGGAGTTGTGGCTTTATAAGACGAGGAAGAGACCCCTTCCTCTCTCCCCCGCTCACCCTGCCCTCCACCTTTCTTGGAGGAAAAGCCATGAGGGGACACAGGGGGAGGCAGCCCTCTGCAAGCTAGGAAGAGCGTCCTCACCAGAGGTCAAACCCTGCTGGACTTGACTTTTGGACTTCACAGCCTCCAGAACTGTGAGATAAGAAGTTTCTATTGTTTAAGCCAGCCAGCCTATGGCATTTGTTATGGCATCCTGAGCTGATACAATTAGCACTATTTTTATTTTCATTAC
>RJWJ010028797.1:0-21139 GCA_004363605.1 Indri indri | reverse complement strand
CTATAATTTTAGTTTCATCCCACAAGCTTAACAGTATCTTTATCATCTAGTTAAAACTATTTTCAAATTTCCAGTATTATTTCTCCTGTGAGCCATGGGTTATTCAGAAGTATTATTTTTATTTCCAATTTCCAAAGACACAAACATTTGAATTTCTTTGTTACTGTTTTTTTTTTTAATTACTGATGCATAACAAATTGTATTAGAATCAGAAAAAAAATCTGATTTCAATCTTTGGAAACTTTTCTGAGACTATCTTTATAACACAATTTCTGTTTTATTTTTTATAAATGCTCCATGTGAATTTAAAATACTAGAGCATATTGCTTAAGATGTAGAAAGCTGGAAAGAGTGTCATCCCCAGGTTAACAACAAGAAAAAGCCAACTAATCTACAAAACCATAACTTTTCTTCAACCCATCTGATACCAGAAGTCCAGATAAATTAACAAGCTCAAAACTAAGAAAGTAAAATTGCCTCCACAGACAGATGGCACACAAGCCCTTCCTTACCTTGGGAAAACATGGGAGATGTTCAGGGGATCATGTAAGTAGTTAACATTTAAGTAATACCTTTCTACGAACTGATAAAACCCAACTGTAAGCTCATGTGTATTAAACTCCTGGAAGCAAAAGACACGAGTGAAATATTTGCCTATTCAGTAAACAACCTCTCAAAGACTCTTCTCTATGCGACCTCATTGGGTATTCCTGAGAATGTCTGGGGAAGGACAAGAGACCCGAGAAAGCCCATCTCATAGTACAGGCCTAGAGAGAAGTAGCTACAAACACAAGAAGCACAAAAAGCCCTGCCCATATAGTTCTCCACTATGTAACAGAAGTCCTAAGCTGCTGGAGGAAAGACAGAAACCCCTGTTGTCCTCAAAACACAGATGAAGACCCTCTATGGTTGGGAAGAAAGATACAGAAAAAAAACCTCTCTAACCTTGGGAGGGGGTGAGAAAACTATCTGGGCCCCGTGCATTAGAGCTGCAGTCCCCATCCCCAGGCCACAGACTGGTACCGGTCCATGGCCTGCTAGGAACCAGGCCACGGCAGGAGGTGAGCAGTGGGTGAGCAAGTGAAGCTTCCTCTGTGTTAACAGCCATTCCCCATTGCTGGCATCACTGCATAAGTTCCGCCTCCTGTCAGATCACTGGTGGCATTAGATTCTCACAGGAGTGGGAACCCTACTGTAAATTGCACATGCGAGGGATCTAGGTTGCACACTCCCTGTGAGAATCTAATGCCTGACAATCTCAGGTGGAGCTGAGGCGATGCTGTTAGTGCTGGGAAGTAGATACAAATACAGATTATCATTAGTAGAGAGGTTTGACTGCACAATAAATGTAATGTGCTTGAATCATCTCAAAACCATCCCCACTCCCATGGAAATACTGTCTTCCATGAAACTGGTCCCTGGTGCCAAAAATGTTGGGGACCTCTGCATTAGAGGCCTCCTACTGATGGAGGAGAGGTAGGGTAAGTGAGAAAGCCTCATCCTCAAGACCCAAGCACAGAGACCTTGCCTAAATAATTCAGGACCCAGACAACAGAAAATATTCTCCCACTGTCCACAGCCAGGCTAGAAATCACCTAATAACAAGAAAGCAGCAGAAGGGGCAGGTTCATGGAGAGATCCTCTCTGAGGTGCAAGCTCACAAAAAGAGCCTAATACTAAGAGAAAATTAGGGACATTAAAAATAAAAACCTGCCAGCAATCCAGTTTCCACCCAAAACAAAATAGAACACCACAGAAGTTTTAAGCCAATACTGAACTCAAAGAAACAGCATGACAACAGCAAAACCCAAACCCTCTGAGCTCTTAACCAGATTGACTCAATGTCCCACAGTCAAGGCCTCACAGAGGGGGTGCGCCCATTTCCAGTAATAAACACTACTTACCTCAGTCTGTGCCGTCCCAGATGTAATGCTTGGCTGTGCACAAAAAAATCACAAGGCAAAAGGAAAATATAAGAGAAGAGGTATGTACTCTCAAGAAACAAAGTAATCAACAGAACAAGATTCAAATATAACCCAGAAACTATAATATTCAGCTAATTTAAAATAATTATTAATATGCTAAATTCTCTAGGAAAAAATGTTGACATCTCTCATGAAAAGACAGGAATTTCAGCAGACATAAAAACTGTAAGAAACAATCATATTTGAATGCTAGAAATAAAAAAAAAACCAGCAGAGGTAAAAGGTGCTTTTTCAAGGGGCTCAGGAGTAGACATGACACAGGTGAGGGGAGAATCTGGGAAACTGAAGATATGTCAGTAGAAGTTACGTGAACTGATACACAAACAAAAAAAGTGGAGAGTGGAGAACAGAGCATCCACAAGCTATGGGAGATTATCAAATGCTCTATTAATAATATACTAGTAATCTAAAAAGGAGATGTGGGGAGAGGGTGGGAGGAAGGCATTGAGAGAGAGACACAGAGAGAGAGAATAGTAACTACCAAAAATAAATAAAACAAATATGGATACTTCATATTCAAACTGGTGAAAACCAAAGATAAAGAGAAATCTTGAAGGCAGCCAGAGCAAAAGGACAAATTACACACAAAGGAACAAAGAAAAGAATTACAGAATTCTCTTCAGAAACCACGCAGGCCAAAAGACAATGAAGTGACAACTCGACAGTGTTCAAAAACAAACACTGTCTTCCCAAATTCACTACCCAGCAAGAACATAATGAAACATGAAGAATAAATGCTTTTTCATACAAACAATAACTCACAGAAAACAGTATGAGCAGACCTGCACAAGGAGTGCTAAATGGTATTCTGAGAAAAGCCGTGCACTTTACGTTTATCAACAGCTTTACTCTTTTCCTGGATAATGCAAGAAACACAGATCACTTTAGCTCTGTTTATGTCCTTGCAGTTTATATGCATTTCTTATTGGATATTTTAATTCTCTATATTTTTAGCCATAAAAATTACTGTTTTTCTACATAATCAGTGTTCCTTTGCATTGACACATATCTACCACTTGTTTTGCTGATTATTATCCCTTCCAACATTTAGACCATCCATCAAGAGTTATTTTCCTTCTGCCTAAAGAATATCCTTCAAAAAACTTAGTGAAAGTCTGTTGCTGGTAAAGTCTCTCATTTTTTGTTTGTTGAATATATAATTCATTTTGCCTTTATTTGTGAAGAATGCTTTATCGGTATATTGAAATCCAAGTTGGCAATTATTACCTTCAGCATATTGAAATGACATTTATGTTCTCTTTCAACTTTCTTGCTCTTATTAAAAAGTCAGCTCTTAGTTTGCTATCCTTTTGAAAACTAACCATTTTCTTTGTTAGTTTTCAATATTTTTCATTCCGCCTTGATTTCCTGCAGTTTCACTATGAAACATAATAGTGTAATTCTTTTAATTAATCTTGCTTGGGATTTATAACATTTCTTGAATCTGAGGATGTGTATCTTTTGTCACCTCTGGAAAATTCTCAACCAAATTCTTATCAAAATTGCCTGTGATGACACCTGCACCCGAATGTTTATAGCAGCACAATTCACAATTGCAAAGATGTGGAAACAACCTAAGCATCCATCAATACACGAGTGGATTAATAAAATGTGGCATATGTATACCATGGAGTACGATTCAGCTTTAAGAAACAATGGTGATATAGCACCTCTTGTATTCTCCTGGATGGAACTGGAATGCATTCTACTAAATGAAGTATCCCAACAATGTAAAAACAAGCACCACATGCACTCACATCAAATTGGTATTAACTGATCAACACATAAGTGCACATGTAAGAATAACATTTACTGGATGTCGGGCAGCGGGAAGGGGGGAGGAGGGGACAGGTATATGCATACACAAAGGGTGTGATGCGCACCATCCGAGGAATGGACACACTTGAAACTCGGACTTGGGGGGAAGGAGGGTAAGGGCAACATACGTAACCTAAACATCTGTACCCCCATAATATCCTGAAATTTAAAAAAAAAATGCCTTTGACCCATTTTCTTTCTCTCATCTCCTGAGATTCTAGTTGCCTTTCATTATATCTTCTTTTTGTGTTATCTTCTTACATATATTTTCCATATTTTTCTCTTATGGCATTGTGGATACTGTTATATTTCTAAGATGTCTTACGGTTCACTAATTCTCTCTGCAGTTGTATCTAAACTGCTGTTAAACACATTTTCTGAGTTCTTTTAGTTATTTATGTTTAGAATTTCTAGATTTTTTTTTTAAAAATATATTTGGTCACTTCTTCAGTTTTCAGTTTAAAACAGCATGGTACTGGCACAAGAACAGAGACATAGATCTATGGATCAGAACACAGAACCCAAATATGAATCCATCCTTCTATTGCCATCTGATCTTTGACGAAGCAGACAAAAACATACACTGGGAAAAGAATCCCTGTTCAATAAATGGTGCTGGGTAAATTGGATAGCCACATGCAGAAGACTGAAACAGGATCCACACCTCTCACCACTCACAAAAATTAATTCACAATGGACAACAGACTTAAACCTAAGGCATGAAACTATAAGAATTCTAAAAGAAAACATTGCACAAACTTTTACAGATGTCGGCCTAGGCAAAGAAGTTATGAAGAAGACCCCAAAAGCAATCACACCAACAACAAAAATAAATAAATGGGACCTGATCAAATTAAAAAGCTTATGCATAGCCGAGGATACAATCAATAGAGCAAATAAAAAACCTACAGAATGAGAGAAAATATTTGCATGCTATATATCCGATAAAGGCTAATAACCAGAATCTACAAAGAACTGAAGCAAATCAGCAAGAGAAAACCAAACAACCCATTAAAAAGTGAACAGAAACTTTTCAAAAGAAGATAGACTAATGGCCAACAAGCATATTTAAAAATGCTCAACATCTTTAATCATCAAGGACATGCAAATCAGAACCACAATGAGATATCACCTAACTCCAGTGAGAATGGCTTTTATCAATAAGTAACAAAACAACAGATGCTAGCAAGGATGCAGAGAAAAAGGTACACTTATACACTGTTGATGGGACTGCAAACTAGTACAACCTCTATGGAAAGTAATATGGAGATACCTCAAAGAACTAAAAGTAGAACTACCATTTGATCCAGCAATCCCACTACTGAGTATTTACCCAAAGGAAAAATAGACATTCTATTAAAAAAAGACACCTGCACTTGAATGTTTATAGCAGCACAATTCACAATTACAAAGGTGTGGAAACAACACAAGTGCCCATCAATACATGAGTGGATTAATAGAAAATGTGGTATATGTATACCATGGAGTACTATTCAGCTACAAGAAACAATGGTAATATAGTACCTCTTGTATTTTCCTGGATACAGCTGGAACACATTCTACTAAGTGAAGTATCCCAAGAATGGAAAAATAAGCACCACACGTACTCACCGGCAAATTGGTTTCACTGATCAACACCTAAGTAGTGCACATATAGGAATAACATTCATTGGGCGTCGAGCAGATGGGAGGGGAGAGGAGGGGATGGACATATACATTCTTAATGAGTGTAATGAGTACCATCTGGAGGATGGACATGCTTGAAGCTCTGACTCGGGGGGGAAGGCAGGGCAAGGGCAATATATGTAACCTAAACATTTGTACCCCCATAATATGCTGAAATAAAAAAAAGAAAAAAGAAAAGATGAGGATGCTCACAAGGAAAAGATATTTGCTACAGCTATACGATAGGCTAATAAATGCATTTTTAAAATAAATAGGAGCAATAACTGCTTTAAAGGTAGTAATAAAATACACATAACTTACTTTTTCACTTATAAAAATGTTATAATCCATTGGGTATTTTTCTGTGCTTCTGTTATTGTTGTTAAAAATTGAAAATTCATTGTTTTCCTTTCCTAATTTGTAAAGAAGATGTTGAAATTCAGCTGCATATTCCAGAGGCTCAATTCCATAAGAAACATTTTCAAATTGCAGTATTCCTCTGTAAAATTCAGGATAAAATTTTAGGTGCTTTTAATCAAATCTATATTATGAAATTCTGACAAAATCCAAAAGAAAAATGTAACAAAGATATAAAACATTTTGAGTCCAGTATTTTAATCCAAACTCTGTCTTAGAGAGGATTCTGAAGAGACAAAAGATTATCCTAATTCACAAAACCAACTTTCCATTTCTTTTTTTTTTTATAGTTACAAAAGCAGGAAAAATTACCTTATCAATTGCTAGATGTACAAGTATACACTATTACCATGATCAAGTACTAATAATTCCTCTGTTTTCCAAGTCAGTGACTTAACTATCTTAAACATAGCTCCTCCCACTCTTGTAGTGAAGCATATTCAATTGTCATTTCTGTGGTTAAGAAAAAATAAGAGGGCAAAGAGACCAGGAAATCTAAACCTTTGAGGGAATTAGAAATGTCTCTGTCAGTGAAGAAAGTGAGGAAAAATAAGAGAATTAGAAACATGTTCAGAGGAGGATGTCACTGAATAATCTCCACATAGAAATCCTCCTCCAGCTCCACACTTAATATGAACAGAACAAATTCACAGCAGCCAAATAGCGTAACTATGGTGTTTCATAATCACTGGTGGAAAATAAATAACCTCAGTCCAGAACATGTGCTGAGTGTGACAACGGAATTCGGATATCCATCGATATTTCCTTGATAGTAGCATCTAGTCTAGGAAAGAAAAAAATTGACAAAACATTCTAATGATTTCCTACTTCTATACTTGACAGAAACCTCCTGAATGTTTTTGACAGGCTACATTGTGGTCTATATCAGTATGAGTAAAGTGACATTCAGAAAGTCTCCCCATATCTGCCACTTTTGCTGTATTAACTACTCTTTTTAGATTATGACTTGGGATTACTATTTTATACTCTGCATCCAAAGCATTACCTCATGTTACATAAAATTATTTTCCAATATATAAATTTAGGTCATCAATTAAAAGATGAAGATTGTAGATGTGTATTTCTTTAAAAATCTAATATGCTGCTAAAAAGAAACATATAAAAATATAACGACATAGAAGATTGAAGGGCTGGATGCCAACACAAACCAAAAGGATGATTCTGAAGCTATATTAATATAGGAAATGTGGATTTAAGGCAAGAAGCACTACTAGAGATAAAGATGGAAGTTTCATGATAAGGGTTTTTCAATTCACCAGGAAGATACAAATATTCCAAACTGATATTAACTTAATAACACAGCTTCAAAATATATAGAGACAAAATTAAAACAATAGTAAAAACAGAAAAATATATAATTATAAAAAGATTTTTAAACCTAATTTTTCCTCAGTAACTGATTAAATCAAGAATTCAAAATCTACAGAAGGTTTGAACAACATGGTTAGTAAATGACCTAATTAATACATGTAGAACACTATACCTAAAATCTTTAGAATACACTTTCTAAAGATACATAGAATATTTACAAAAATGAAACCATATTCTGGGCCATAAAGTGGGAGTCAACATATTTCAACAGACTGAAACTGTAGTTTGGCCTCTGACCACAGTACAATCAAGCTAGAGATATAGAGAGTAGCAAACGTCTCAGAAATAAAGATTATATAATGTCCAAAATTCAATGATGTTATAAATTTGGTATAAATAAATATAAGATTTGTTATAAAAACACACTGTTTTATGATGGAACTAAGGACAGGAAGAAGGACCAATAAAGGGAAATGATAGTCCTAACCAATTTAAGTAAAGCAACATGGTGCCCAATTTAATATTTCCATAAAATTTTAATATATGCTGAGTGCTAGGCACTTTTCTAGAAACTGGTGTTACAGCAGTGAATAAAACATGACAAAAGCCCTCAGGAAGATTATAGTGCACTGGAGAGACAGAAAATAAAGTAAATAGATAAAACATATGGTACATCACATACTGATAACTGCCATGGGAAAAAGGAAAACAGGTAAAGGAAATATAGAGAGTATTAGGGTAAGAGAGCAATTTAAAATAGGGGTTACTTGAGGACTAATAGAATGATTTTGAGTACAGAACTGAAGAAAATGAGGAAAAAAGACATACGGGTTTCTTGGGAAAGAACAAGCATTTGCATCCCACGAAACAAAGTATGAAGTCTTCAGAAGGAGAACATGCTGGTATGTTTGAAGAACCACAGGACACCAGTGTGGCTAGAACAAAGTGAGCAAGGGAGACAGCAACAGGAAGAGCTCAGAGAGGTCAAGGGAGCCAGACTGTGCAAAGCCTGAAAGACACTCAAATGACTCTGGCTGTCACTTTCTGGTGACGTAAGGATATCCCATGGAGGGTTCTGAGCAGAGACGCGATGTGATACGACCAGGATTTAACAGGATCAAACTAGTTTCCATGTTAAGAACTGACTGAGGGGATGGACAATGTGTGGAAGCAAGGAGAGTCTCAGGAAGCTGTGGTGATAATCCAAACCGGATATGGTGTTTCCTTGGGAATGGGCAGTATCAGTGGATGGAGGCAGAGGAAGAGGTTAAATTCTGGATACATAGTTTGAAGGGCAGCAGCAATCGGATTCACCGATGGATGGGATGGGGGAGTAAAAAAAGCTTCTTGATCTATAATTTGTGTCCAATAACATTTGTATCTACTTTTCTTATTCTTTAATTTATATTCATTCATTCAACAAAATATAAATAAATAAGGAAATAAATAGTGCCTAGGTTCTAGGCAGTGTCAAAGGTGCTAGGTCAATCTAATTTGTCTTTAATTTACCAAGGACTTCAGGAAAGCCTAATCATTAATCAATAAATACCTTAAATACATCCCCTGTGCATCCTGATAGCCTTCTGTATTAAGAAACCCAGATATAAAACCATCGTCATATAGCCGTCTGATCTTTGAGAAAGCAAACAAAAATATACGGGGAATAGAATCTGTATTTAGTAAATGGTGCTGAGAAAATTGGATAGCCACATGCAGAAGACTGAAACAGGATCTGCACCTCTCACTCTCACAAAAATCAACTGACGATGAATAACAGACTTAAACCTAAGGAATGTAACCACAAGAATTCTGTAAGAAAACATTAGAAAAACTCTTATAGACATTGGCCTAGGCAAAGAATTTATGAAGAAGACCCCAAAAGCAATCAGAACAACGACAACAAAAACAAATAGGACCTGATCAAATTAAAAAGCTTCTGCACAGCCAAGGAAACTATCATTAGAGTGAATAGACAACCTACAAAATGGGAGAAAATATTTGCATCTTATACATCTGATAACTAGAATCTATAAAGAACTCAAGCAAATTGGCAAGAAAAAGTCAAACAACCCATTAAAAAGTGGGCAAAAGACATGGACAGAAACTTTTCAAAAGAATATAGACTAATGGCCAACAAACACATTAAAAAATGCTCAACATCTGTAAACATCAGGGAAATGCAAATCAAAACCACAATGAGATATCACCTAACTCCATTAAGAATGGCTTTTATCAAAAAGTTCCCAAACAACAAATGTTGGTGTGGATGTGGAGCGACAGGAACCCTCACACACTGCTGTTGGGACTGCAAACTAATATAACCTCTATGGAAAGTAGTATGGAGATACCTCAAAGAACTAAAAGTAGAACTACCATTTGATCCAGCAATCCCACTACTGGGTATTTATCCAAAGGAAAAAAAGACATTCTATAAAAAAGACCCCTGCACTCGAATGTTTATAACAGCACAATTCACAATCTAAGAGATGTGGAAACAACCGAAGTGCCCATCAATACATGAGTGGATTAATAAAATGTGGTATATGTATACCATGGAGTACTACTCAGCCATAAAAATGGTTGAAGGTTGAATACCTCTTGTATTAACTTGGATGGAACTGGAGACCATTCTTCTAAGTGAAGTATCACAAGAATGGAAAAACAAATATCACATGTACTCAACACTAAATTGGAACTAATCAACACTTATGTGCACATATGGAAATAACATTCGTCGGAAATCAAGCAGGTGGGAGCGGGGATGAGGGGATGAGTAAATTCACACCTAATGGGTATAATACATACTATCTAGGTGATAGGCACATTTATAACTTTGACTCAAAAAATACAAAAGCAATTTATGTATCCAAAACATATGTACCCCATTATATTCTGAAATTTAAAAAAATAAATAAAATAAAAACATAAAACAAAAGTACTTATTTAATGTAAAAAGTGTTTTTTAAAAATCTATAAAACATAGAACTTAAATCTTACCTCAATATTTGATGAATGAGAATTCACAGATCCTTGATTATACAAATAAACCATAAAATTATCTGCTACAAAATATCTGAATATAAAAAAGAGTGATAAAATGTTTTAAATTATTCTTTTTGAAACATATAAAGCAACAGTCAGTAAACTGACACCCTAAGCCAAACTCTGACCCACCCTCTGTTTTGTAAATAAAGTTTTATTGGGACATAGCTGCACTCATCCGCTTACATATTATCATGACTGTTTTCTTGCTACAACAGCAGAGATGTTGAGTGGTTTTGACAAAAACCATATGGCCCTCAAAGCCTAAAATATTTACTACCTGAACCTTTAAAGAAGTTTATCAACCTCTGCCATAAAGGTAGCATTTTCTTTAGACAAAAATTTAATTTTTACACAAACCAATACACATTTACTCAAAATAGTTTTCCTAACTTAATGGACCCCTTTAAAGAAAGTAAGAAAGTACTGCAAGAAGAGGGCAAAGCATTTTAAAATTTTAAAAGATATGAACTGGATATATGATTATGAGACTTTTCTTTCATTCTTTCTAAGTTTTCCTACTACACATATACATTACGTGCATATATTAAGATGAAGTGGGAGATTATTGTGAAAAAGTCATATTCGTCTGTGCATATGTACTGAAACTTCAAGTCCAAGTACAACTTTGCTATCATCCCTGTACTTACCATGTTATTTTAGTTATGCTGCCTCACTTCATGCTCACTCTTCAACCCAATGTAACTTAACTTGACGCCCCAGACTGGCTTCTGTTGGGAAGCCGCCACTAAAACTGATCTCACAAAGGTTACTATTGACCTCCTAGCTGTCAACTCCAAAAGGCAGTTTGAAGCCAAGTAAAAATACTCTGAAGCACTTCATACCACATCCCCTTTCTTTAAACCATCTCTTCTTCAGTGTAAATGATACCACTTCCTCCTGGTTTCCTTCATGTGTTTCCTTCTAATTTTATCAAGTCCCTTTACTTAGATCCTTCCTTCATCCCTTAAAGGTTTCCATGGCATTCAATACTAGGTTGTTTTTCCTTCTCACCTTTAACACTCATCCCACCTCTATAGATTTATATTGTTCCTTTCTGTGGCTTCATTTACTACCTATATAAGAAGATGGCCTGAATTACTATAGCTTTGTGGTTTATTTTGATGTCAGGTAGTCTGATACCTCCAGCTTTGTATTTTTTTGGCCAAGATTATTTTGGCTATTCATGGTCTTTGGTAATTCCATAGGAATTTTAGGATTACTTTTTCTATTTCTGTGAAAAATGTCCCTGGAATTTTGATAGGGTTTGTATTGAATCCATAGATTACTTTGGACAGTATGTGCATTTTAACTATATTAATTCTTTCACTCATGAACATGGGATATCTTTCCATTGATGTCTTTCTCAATGCCTTTCATCAATGTTCTATACTTTTCAGTGCACAGTTCTTTCACAATCTAAGTTAAATTTATTCCTAAATATTTTATTTTTTGTAGCTATTATAAATGGGATTGCTTTCTTGATTTCTTTTTTGGCTAGTTTATTATTAATGTATAGAAATGCTACTGACTTGTGTATATTGATTTTATATCCTACAACTTTATTGAATTCATTTATTGATTCTAACAGTATTTTGGTAGAGTTTTTAGGGGTTTTATATATTTTATGTATATATATGTAAAAGATTATGTCATCTGCAAAACAGGAACAATTTAACCTCTTTCTTTCCTATTAGGATGACTTTTATTTCTTTTCTTGCCTAACTGGTTTGGCTAGAACTTCCAATACTACGTTAAATATAAGAGGTGAGAGTGGGCATCTTTGTCTTGTTTCTGATAGTAGATGAAAAGCTTCAACTTTTCATCAAGAATATGATGGTAGCTGTGGTTCTATCATATATTGCCTTTATTGTGTTGAGGTATATTCCTTCTATACATAATGAGAGTTTTTATAATGAAAGAATGCTAAAACCACACTTTTTTCCCATGTTCTAAACTAAATTAACTGCCTACTGGACATTTTCCCTGGGATGTCCCACAAGCACATCATAACCAGTTTCTTCGAGAATGAGCCCATATTTCTCTTGACTCAGATATGTTCTTCTTCTGCCTCTACCCTACCAAATTCTTGCCACCACTATGTTTAATCTATTGATAAATCTTTTATTCTGCCACATCAGCATTTCTCACAAACAAACAAAAATTCTCTACGTCTACACAGTCATAGTTCTGCTTTCCATCATTTCTCATATAAAGCTATTTGCGATAACTTCCTAATGGTCATTAGGCTGTCATAATTACGCAGGTAATTTCCCAAAACAATATACATTTGCCCTATCCATCTCCCAAGCTCCAGTCCCTACATTTCTTAACAATGTATATAGTCGTAATAAGATGTTCAAATGCAACGAGAGCTCTCTCACTTTCCCTCTTATACTCTTCAAAAGTTCTTTGTGTTACCATACACCATATTCTTCTTCTCTTTTGTCTAAAAGAGTGAGTCAACCCTTTCTTTGGGAGAATACTTTAGTATCTTACACAATGAATTACTTATTTACACCTTTCATCTCTTTTTCTCACTTTAAGAAACTTCCCCTCAGCCACAAAAACACTCCCCGTCTTTTCTTTCTTAAGAAATACTCATTTAAGCCTCTTCTTTCTCTGCCCAATGTTCTTGAAAAAGTTATTTTTACTTGCTATCTCCAGTTTTGCATAATTCACCTCTCCTAAATACCATGCAGTCTAGTTCTATTCCCAAAATTTAATTGTCATATATTGCCTCTATTGCGTTGAGGTACATTCCTTCTATACATAATGAGAGTTTTTATAATGAAAGAATGCTGAAACCACAATAAAGGCAATACATGACAGAGCCACAGCTGACATCATATTCAATGATGAAAAGTTGAAGCTGTTCTCTTGAATGTCACAAATGCTTTCCAAGCCAGCCTTTCTCAGGTGGGTTTCCATCAGAGAATTAAACCCTATAGAAAACTACTTCAATGATTTTCTTCATTCTCTAAAAAGTGGTACATAGCTAGTACTATTCTCCATAAACTATTCACCAGTTCTCCAACTGTGTAAGATCTAATTTCTATATTAAATCCCTTCTCCCTATCCCTCATGGCGGTCCCACTTCTCTGGTAAAACCTTCACTGATACGATCAGTCACAGATTTACTTCTTTTTGTGACATCCTTCCCTGAGTATAAAGCTCCTGCTGGTCCTGCCAACTTAATATCATATAGACCAGTACAAAGGAGATGAGTGCCTATTTCTTCTGTTCTTAACTCCCATTTACAAAAGACTACTTGAGCCATTAGAACCAAAAGTTTAATTAAGTCACAGGAGAGCATTTGTTCACCTGAGAAAACTAAAAATTTAAATAACAAATTCATTTATTTTTCTCCATACTCCTTTTTCTATTATAAGTAAATAGCTTCATAGAAATAAAATGAAATCCAAAACTAAAAACTAAAAAATTACCTTTGCTTAAGGTGCACAGTATATGGTCTCTCATCTATTGGAATAATATAGGATATCTGTTCCTAGAGAATCCAGAACAACTGAGAGTGAAGACAATGTTAATATTAAGAAGCTAAAGAACAATTTACATCAATTAATCCCTCCAAACAATGCTTAAAATGTCTTGTTACATGTGATTTAAATCTGCAACAAATTACCAAAAAAATTAACATTTATTTACTTTATAATCCATTCTTACTATTTCCACAAAAATAAACCCAACCTGAGGATTTACATAGGATTAGAAATCTACATATAACTAAATTGTAAATTCTTTTGAAAGAGTAGATGATGTGCTATGCTATAATGCTTATTTAGGTGGCATCATTGGGACAATAAGGTATTCTACATCAGTGAAGATTACCCTGTCAGGCACAAAAATTATTTAATCATTTCCTTAAAAATCCTCCTAAGATTGGCCGGGCACGGTGGCTCACGCCTGTAATCCTAGCACTCTGGGAGGCCTAGGCGGGCGGATCATTCTGAGCTCAGGAGTTCGAGATCAGCCTGAGCAAGAGCGAGACCCCATCTCTACTAAAAATAGAAAGAAATTAATTGGACAGCTAAAAATATATATAGAAAAAAAAATCCTCCTAAGAGGTATTGCCTGTTCCCTATATTCATAAGTAGAAGATTATTCAACAAAATTTGATATTGTCTTTCATTCTACCACTACTAATTTAAAATTAGAACATGGATGACAACAGGCTGGAAAATCTGCAGTTCAGTGAACCTGAGTGATGATATTCTATCCAGCAAGAGGGAGCATGTGAAATGCAAGAGTTAGAGCATCAGTGAAAAGAAAAATTAGTTAAAGCACATAAAAATGAAAAGGATATAAACATCAAAACACAGAAAAAGTACAGAAAAAGATAAGCATTCAAGGATCTCTGAAAATAAGAAGCAACCAGGATACTGTACAAATCAAAGAAGAATGAGGCAGGTAATTACCAGGTCAAAAATGAAACCAGAAGATTAACATCATTAGCAATAAGTCAAGCTGATACAAGCCCTCTCTCCCACCCCCCCCCCCACCCCCACCCCCCACCTATATAATGTAATGAGAAGAGTACTTCACCTCTATGGTAATCTTCCCTAAAAACTAACTAATCATGAGAAAATATTGGACCAACCCAAATTGATGGGTATTCTATAATATACCTGACCAATACTCTTCAAAACTGTCAAGGTCATGAAAAGCAAGAAAAGAATGAGAAACAGAGTAAAGGGCACTGGGAAGACATGCAATGTAGTTTCCTGGGCTGGATCCTGGAGCAGAAAAAGGACATTAGATGAAAAATTGGTGAAATCCAATAAAGTAGTTTGCTGACTAGTTAAGTACCAATGTTAATTTCTTATATTTAACAAATGTAAGGTATCGACATGGCTATATAGGATTTAACATTAGGGGAAACTAAGTAAACAGTATATAGGAACTCTCAGTTAATAACTTTGCAATTTTTCTGTAAGTCTAAAATTATTCCAAAATCGTTAAAGATTATTTTCAAAAAAAGAAAAACCAAAAATACATTGAGGAAAGAAGCAAAACAGGCATGTGTCAGATATAAAGCAGAAATACCAAAAAGAACATTCTTATACTGAAGCAGCAGAGTATCCTACTTTTAAAATTCGCATTGGTGAGAAAATAGTTCCTTATTGAGTCTGAACTGAATGTGATAACTAAACACAGATCCTGGAACATCTTTATCATTTTTTAAAGTGAACTTGATCTGTAAGTAGTTACCCTATGCAGTCCTTGGATGAATATTTTGTTTTCTCAAAACAAAAACCTATTATAGTAACAAATTAAGATGTTAGTGTACCAAGGAATATTTCCTTTAACTATACCTCTACTAAGGAAGTAATCATGAAATGTCTTTTATTTTTAGGCCATATAGGGAAATTGGGGTAGATCTCTAAAGAGTGTAGAGGGTTGATTAATGGTATTGAAAAAGTATGGTAAATTTTTGTTTTAATTTCTATAACAGGCAAATGATCTACTTTTGATGATTAAGAAGTTTCATCCCTGCGACATCATCAAGATGGCAGAGTAGAGGCCATTCACCTCTACAAAGAAGTACTAAAACAGTGAGCAGATAACCACACATCAAGTAGAGCATCTAAGAGAGAAAACTGGGATTCAGCAGGGAAATGATAGGGAATATCTAATGCACACAAACAGAGGGAAGTAAAGAAGCAGCCAGTCTGGCTGGGACTGGCTGAGAGCCAGAAGGAATTCCCCACCACAGGGAAAAGGTAAGTCAGAGATTTCCAACAGTCCACTTTCCCACCAGAGATGCCTGCAGTACTAGCCACAAGAGAGCCCCTCAAGCCTCACAGACCCTGAGCCTAGTATAGGGAGCTGCCTGGACTCCACACAACTTAATTGCTCCAGAGAGGGAATTCACACTGGGTCCCACTTGCACTGAGACCCAGGCAGAGGCAACATGATACCATCTTGAGAGCCCACCCCCACAGACAGCACCCTGCCATGGGGCCCATTAGCCCCTGCATCTCCCCATCCCTGGAGTCCACTTGACATCCTCCAATGTCCACCCAGAGGGCTACAGCACTGCAACACCAGCTGGAACAGGTGGTGTGGCTGAGTCCCCAGCATTCTAGCCCATGCAGTGTCCTATATCCTAAGGAACAGGCAGTGCAGCACAATAGGAAGGCTGCCCCTGGGACAAAAAGAACTGAAGCACATGCTTGCCAAGGCCTAAGAGCTGCCTTCCTGGGGTTACTGCCAATGACACCAACCCCATGCCCTTCCAGCCACCACACACTTATATGTGCCTTCAATAAGCCTGGGAGGCCCACTCAAACAACTTCCTGGGGCCTGAGGGCAAGTTCAACCTTCCCAACACCACTGGCACCCACATGTAGCATTGGGGGCCTGACATGTGTCCCACCCCACCCACCACTACCACTAGTATCCAGGTTTGCCTCCCGGGGGCCCAGAGACCAGCCCACCTGGCCTGCCACCACCCACCTACCTGTGTGCACCAAACAGGGCCTGGGGACAGGCCAACCCAGCCCACTACCACCACCACTGGTGCTCACATGTACCACCTGGTGTCCTAAGGTCTGACCCACCCTGCTATTGCCACTGCTGGTGTCATGCAGACTGCCCAGGGACCTGAGGACCCATCCACCCAACCTGCCACTGCCACCACTGTGAACTTGCCTACCTAAGGGGCCTTATCCCCAGCAAAGCCTGGCTATAGCCTCCAGTAACACACAGACCCTAATTCACTGAAAAACTCACAGACACCACTGATATTGATTACAGTTGAAGAAATCATACACTACCACATCCACCCAGAATCAAAGCCAAAGCACACAATGAACCAACACTAGAGATACACCTATAGGAAAAAACTCTTTTCTATAAAGCCAATCCATAAAGTTAGAAGAAGTGACTGTTACACCAGATGCATGGATATCAATGTAAGGATACAAGAAACATTTTAAAAAGCTAGAAACAGGACAGTGCCAAAGGAACATGATAATTCTCTAGTAACAGATCTCAAACAAAAGAAAATCTATTAAAAGCCTAAGAATGCAAAACAATAAACTTAAGGAAATTCAGGCAGATAAAAAAGAACACAAATAAACAAAACAAAGAAATCAGGAAAATAATTCATGATCTGAATGAGAAATTCAACAAAGAGATGTATATCATAAAAAAGAACCAAACAAAAATCCTAGAACTGAATAATTCAATAAATTAAATAAAAAATATAATCAAGAGCTTCAACAAGACTAGATCAAGCAGAAGAAAGAATTACTGAACTTGCAGACAAGTTTTTGAAATATCCAGTCAGATAAAAAAAAAATGAAGAAAGTCTACATGATATATTAAATACTATAAAGCCAACAAATACTCAAATTTGGAGGATTTCAGGAGAAGAAATGGGCAAAGGCATAGAAAACAGAAAACCTATTTAAAACCTATTTAATGAAATAATAGCTAAAAACCTCATAAATCATGCAAAAGTGTACACATCCTGATATGGGAAACTAAAATCCCCTAATAGATTCAATCCAAAAAGGTCTTCTCTAAGGCACATTGTAGTCAAAATGGCAAAATTCAAAGACAAAAAGAGAATTCTAAAAACAGCAAAAGGAAAGAATAGAGTCACATATAAGGGAATCCCCATCAGAGTAACAGTGTATTTCTCCGTAGAAACCTTACAAGCCATGAAAGAAGGGGATGATATATTTAAAGTACTGAAAGAAAATAAACTCTGAGCCAAGGATACTATACCCAACAAAGATATCCTTCAAAAATGAGAAATAAAGTCTTTTCCAGACATGTAAAAACTGAGGGAATTCATCACCATTAGACTAGTCCTACAAGAAATCCTTAAGGGAGTCCTACATCTGGAAGTGAAAGGACAATATCTATCATAAAGAAAAGACACAAAAGTATAAAACTCACTGGTAGAGCAGACATACAAATGAGAAGAGAAAGAAGACAAATGATAGAACTACAGAAAAAGACTACATCACAGCAATAAATAATAAGAGAGGCAAAAACAAAGAACATACAATCAGAAAATAATTAACAAAATGACAGGAGTAAATTCATATCTACTAATAATAACCTAAATGTAAATGGATTAAATTACCCATTTAAAAAATATAGACTGGCTAACTGATTTTAAAAAATGACCCAACTATATGCAGCCTACAAGAAATTCACCTGTAAATAAAGATACAGATTGAAAGTGAAGGGATGGAAAAAGATATTCTACACAAATAGAAACCAAAGTGAGCAGGAGTAGCTGTATTTATATCAGATAAAACAGACATTAAGGCAAAAACAGGAAAAAGAAAAAAAAGAAGGTCATTATATAATGATAAAGGGATCATTTCAACAAGAGGATATAAGAATTATAAATACACATAAACCAAATACAGAACCACCCAGATATATAGAGCAAATAGTATTAGCATTCGAGAGAGAGACAGAATGTGTACCCCCATAATATGCTGAAATTTAAAAAAAGAAAAAAGAGAGAGACCCCAATATAATAATATTTGGGGACTTCAAGACCCCACTGTTGGCACTAGACAGATCATTAAGATAGAAAATCAACAAAGAAATGTTAAATTTAAAGTGTACTTTAGACCAAATGGACCTTACAGACATTTACAGAACATTTCATAAAACTTCTGCAGAATACACATTCTTCTCATCAGCACATGGAACCTTCTCTAGGATAGACCATATACCAGGTCACAAAACAAGTCTCAAAAAATTTTGAAAAATTGAAATCATATCAAGTGTCTTCATAGACAACAATGAAATAAAACTACAAATCAATAACAAGAGAAAATTTGGAAACTGTACAAATACATAAAAATTAAACATGATCCCAAATGACCATTAGATCAAGGAAGAAACTAAGAAAAAAATAAAAAATAAATTCTTGAAACAAATGAAAATGGAAACACAACATACCAAAGCCTATGGATTGAGCAAAAAAAGTGCTATGAGGGAACTTCATAGCAATAAACACCTGCATCAAAAAAGTAAAAAGATTCTCAGATATTGTACCTGTTAGGTAGATTTTTGCCTCTCTATTCCTCTCCCTTCCCCTTGCTTGATTTCCACTGAGTTTACTTCCCTCTGTGCACATGTGTGTTCATCAGTTAGTTCCAATTTAATAGTGAGTACATGCGGTGTTTATTTTTCCATTCTTTAGATACTTCACTTAGGATAATGGTACCCAATTCCATCCAAATTGTTGCAAAAGGCATTAATTCATCAATGAACACCCTATTTGGGTGACAGGCACACATAGCTATGACTCGAGTATTACAAAAGCAATCCACATAACCAGAAACATTTGTACCCCTTAATATTTTTAACTTTAAAAAATAAATAAATAAATAAAATAGAACTATAAAAATATTTAAAAAAAAAACACAATAAAGGGTTACTTGAGTCATATTACCCTAGTGCTAGTACATATATCAGTTTCTCAGAAAAAAAACAAACTTTGTTCTAGCCCTGAGTGGCATCAGGAATTTACCATCGAAGCTTTCGTATAAAAGGACAAATGATGCACAATATCCTACATGCAAGTTTCATAGATATTTAAAAACTATTCCACATATTAGTTCTGGGTAAAAGCTGAGAGAATAGTATTTAAGCATAGTTCCACAAATAAACTTCACAGAGTGAAAAAAAGAGAAAGATTTCAGATAAGTAAACTAACAATGCACCTCAAGGAACTAGAAAGGCAAGAACCAACCAAACCCAAAATTATTAAAAGGAGAGAAAATAATAAAGATCAGAGCAGAACTGGCCAGGCAGGTGGCTCACTCCTATAATCCTGGCACTGTGGGAGGCCAAGACAGGAAGATCACTTGAGCTCAGGAGTTCAAGAACCAGCATGAGTAAGAGTGAGACCTCGTCTCTACTAAATATGAAAAACAATTAGCCAGGCGTGGTGTTGCACGCTTATAGTCCCAGATACTTGGGAGGCTGAAGCTGGAGGATTGCCTGAGCCCAGGAGTTTGAGGTTGCAGCGAGCTATGATGATGTCACTGCACTCTAGTTCGGGTGACAGAGTGAGACTCTGTCTCAAAAACAAAAAATCAGAACAAAACTAAATGAAATAGAAACTAAAAAGAAATACAAGTGTCAACAAAACAAAAAGTTGGTTTTTTGACAAGTTCAAGCAAAATTAATAAACCAATTGCTAGAATAACCAAGAAAGAAGAGAAAACATCCAAATAGAATCAGAAATGAAAAAGAAGACATTACAATTAACACCAAAGAAATAAATAGGATCATTAGAGACTATTATGAACAGCTATGTGCTAACAAATTGGAAAACCTAGAGGAAATGAATAAATTCCTGGACACACACTATCTCCCCAGATTGAACCAGAAAGAAATAGAAAACCTGAATAGACCAATAACAAGAAATGAGATTGAATCAGTAATAAAAAGCTTGGGACCAGATGGCTTTACTGCTGAATTCCACCAAACTTTTAAAGAAACACTAGCAGCAATTCTTCTCAAACTATTACAAAAAATTAAAGAGGAGGGAGACCTCCCTAACTCATTCTACAAGGCCAGCATTACTCTAATAACAAAAGCAGGCAAGGATGTAACAAAAAAGAAAACTAGGGGGGGAGAAAAATGGCGGAGTTAAGGCAGCCTCCTGGTTCCCTACCTCCAGAGAAAGAGATGTAGATCTCGGTCTGCTACACACGACCGGATCTCTCTCCTGCAAAAACAGCGAGGTGAATCGGTGGAGATTCAGCAGGGGACACACAAATCTGGAAAAAGAATAAGGCGAACGGGAGATTGGAATGCAAAACCTGGAAAGCGCGGACAGACAATAGAGAGTGGAGCGTGAGACGGCGGCGCCA
>RJWJ010028796.1:0-21109 GCA_004363605.1 Indri indri | reverse complement strand
GATGCTATTGTGGAGAAGTCCAATGCCATTCTGATTCTTGATTCTTTACATGTAAGCTACATTCTCTCCTCGGAAGCTTTTAGAAAATGTTCTCTCTATGCTAAGAGGTATGAAATTCCACAATCATGTGGCTTGTTGTAGAATTTTCAGTTATTGGTCTGGATAAGCTGTGCGCCCTTTTTAGCAGGAGGCTTGTGTCTACTTCTGGAAAACTCTGTTATATTTTTGACAATTTTCTTTCCTCTATCCTCTATTTTTGAAACTCCTATTATTAGAGTATTGGATCTTCTGGAATAATTCTCCAATTTTCTTATACTGTGTTCCACGTTTTTGTCATTGCTCTAATTTCTGTTAAATTTTTTCATCTCAACTGTTCAGCTTTTCTATTGAATTGAGTTCATCATATTCATTTCAACATTTCATGTTCTATGAATTTTTAACAGGGAATCAACATCCTGTTCTAGTTTTACAGGTGTAATTATCTTCTTTCTAAGAGAATTACAGTTTTCATGAAGTTTTCTTTAACTTTCTCTTCCTTTAGAGTTCCCTTAATTCCGTTATGTTTTGACATCACTTCTGTTAGAAGCTTTCCTCAAAGTTTGCTGATCCCTGACTGTCCAGTCATATTTAAAAGTGAAACACTAAAAATCTTATTGGGAGCTCTGTCTGTGTAGAACTTGTCACTGGTTTCTTTTCAAGGCAGGGTAACAAGGTGGCCAGTTGGCTTTTTCAGTGTGGCCTCCAACTGCTTCTCTAGAGACTATTTCCTGCACTGCCACAGAGGTAGAAGGAAAAACTATGTGTAATAGACCTTATAGTTCACACCGTGGGAGAAAGGCATGCAGAGCAAGTTGAGGGATCCCCAGTTCACTGTGTAGATCTTTGTGTAGTTTCCTTATTTTCTACCTGACACATTTCCCCTGCTTTCCATGACACCTGGTATCTTCAAACCCTAAGCACCTCAGAGATTATGTCAGTTGAATTAACATGAGTCTTACTGCTATTCCACTAGGCATGCAGTTAGATTGTAACTCCTTTTACTCTGCTACACCATGCTTCCAAGAGCTTTTTCTTATTCAACAATGTACAAAAAACACTTCTACAGTTTTTTCTTGCTTTTTTCCTTGTTTTTTGTAGGTTAATACTGTCTTTCTTGAGAGATTTTATAAAGGAAGGCAATTGAACACATGTGGTCAATCCATAATTTTAACCAGAAGCCCACATATAACTGTGATGGAAGTCAGAAACTCTTAAGGATGGAGATAATCTAACACCATCTATGTTTTAGAAAACTGTCATCTGAGTGGCTGACCTGTCTAATGTCTTCCAACTAACTGATAGATCCAAAATTAGAAACTGGGTGTTTTGATATTCAGTCCAGTAGCCTTTTCACTACACAGTCATCCCTGGGTATCTGTGGGGACTGGTTCCAGGACCCCACACAGATACCAAAATCCATGGATGCTCAAGTCCCTTCTATATTATAACATGGCTCAGTATTTACATAAAACCTATGCACATTTTCCTGTACACTTTAAATTACTTCTTACTTATAATACCTAATACAATGTAAATGCTATGTAAATAGTTGTTATACTGCTTTGTTTAGGGAATAATGACAAGTTAAAAAAAGTCTGTCGACAGATATGGAATCCATGCATATAGAGGGCTCACTGTATAAGAAGTTACTAATTAAACATGTTTTGAAGTTTACTATCAACTTAAGTCAAAGACTGGTTGGGGAAATACTGAAGATACTGGTTAAAATGTAGCTTTTTATATATAAGAGGGACACTGTTAAGAAGACCACAGGGCTAGGGGAAGAGAAAGGATTTCAAAGACCTCCATCTTCCCTCATCAACAAGAGACAGGGAATCTGCCCACATACAGCACACCACTGCTATAGCCTACAAATAACTATATATATGAGGACTAAAAGCAAAGAAATCAAACGGAATATTTTGGATTCAATTTTTGTTATCTCCATTATTTAAAAAAATCTGGCAGCAAATTACATGGTCTCAGTATAAAAAATACTCGTTTAAACTTTTTTTTAAATGTCAAACAGGAACATTAGAAAATGAACTAAATTTTGCCATTAGTAGAGAAGACACCATACCTTTAGGTAGAACTTAGAGATTTCAAAGAGACGCTGGCTGCATGCAGTGAAACATTCATGAGCCTCAGTAATACTGTGTTTCTTCAGGGTTTCAGCAACTACTTCTTTCAATATCTTCAATAGAATATAACATATGACTAACATATTTCTTGAAAAAGGTACAAACAGCTTTAGAGTTTAATCCTGTAAATTACACAATCATTTAGCTGCACTAAAAGACAGATAAGCTCATTAAGACAAAATGATTGAGAAGAAAAGATATCTGTAACATTTACTGGGTCACACTGCCACAGGATTAGTATGTTAGCAGGCAGTGATAGGAGTATCTTAAGAAAGGAATTCAAATCATGAGTTCTGAATTGACATATGAGTGTAAGTAAAAGTTACACACAGCAAGTATACATAAGTGTGTATTTTATTTTTTATTATGGAAAATTTCAAGCATAGAAAAGTAGAGAAAATATTTTATAACAAATCTTTATCTTGATATATCCATCAATCAGCTTCAAAGATGAGCAATCTGTGGCTAATTTTGGTATAATGATACCCCCATCCACTTTCCTATCATACTTCTTCCACTGGATTATTTTAAAGTAAATTCTAAATATCACTTCATCTATAAAATTTTTAGATATACATTTTAAAGGAATCAAATAAAGAAATTTCTTCCCATACAGAACTAAGAAAAATAGGAAATAAATCTTTACCCGCGTGTGCTTCTGTGATCTTGATTCCTTAATTTGCATGGATGTTTTTGATTCATGCACACTTTTGTGACCTGAACTGGCCTTTGCAGTGACTTTTTGAGTTTCACATCTGGGAAGTGGAACCAATGGACATGTCACTGATAACAACCGCTCTGCCCGTGGCTTTCTGGATGTCACCGCATGATGATGATGATTACTGCTGCCACTGATTTGAGAAAGAAGAGAATCTGAACTTTCAGATTTCACAAGTCTATAGTAGAGGAAAAAAATCAGGGACACAGATTAAGTGAATTAACAACAAAGTCAATTTTTTTGTCTTAAATGTTACAAATATATCCATCCAAGAATAAATTTAAGAAAAGCAAACACTTTCTTGCAACTTATACACTTTCTTGAACAACTTATAAAGTTGTTCTTTAGTTCTTCAAATGAAATGACTAAAACATAGAAGACAATGACTAACAAATTAGGATTTCAGCTAATAGGGAAAGCAACAAGCTACGTTGCTATACTTTCCCCCATCCCTCCAGTTTACAGTTTCTCACATAAATCAGCTATGCATGCCAGGTGCTGTTATTTATAGATTTGATACTCATCTGTTAAGCATTTATACTTTTCTATTGAGATAATTTTAACAAAGAAATCACAACTTACATCTTACTGTACCTATGCAACTGCCTTGCAAAATAAGTAATAGTGTTAAAACAAATACAAATAAAATTGGCTCGTGTTTCAATCTTTAAAAATTTTTTTTATTTATATAAATTCATGGGGTACTCAATCTTTCTAAAATGTTTACATTTGCCTCCATTATGACTCAAATTTTTCCTTTTACAAGATAGGGTCTTATGGCTTTCAATTCTGCTAACCCAAAGGCCACAGTATACTTTCCTTTTAGGAACATGTATCTTTTTATTAGTCACAGGTCAGAAATAAGACACACAGCACAAAATATAGTATCCCAAATGTTAATGTTGCTTTTAGCTTTATCAGGTGTAAAAAGCACTACGAACCTATAAAGTCTTCATAAAAATAATCTAGTTTTTCATATCAGGGAAACAGTATTCTAATATTTTTAACTATTCGAAAACGGATCTGAAAGTTTTGCTATCATATACTTCACACTTTCTGCAAGGTTTAATAAAGATTTGAGGCTTACTTTAAACGCCAAGAACTTAAATTTGACAAAGGTTCTAAAGATATATAAATTCAACAGAAATTAGTGTTCATCACATAAGCTTCTAATTTCTAATCAAGTATTTGGACATTTTGTTTAGCTAGCCAAAAAAAAAAAAAAAAAAAACTAGAAAAGTTTCATGTAACATATTATTATGTAAGCTTTCAAGTTATATTTTTTATGTAACAAGTGGTTTTAAAATGACGAATCATGGAACCCCTTGCTTAAGAGGCCAATGCAAGCAAGAGACAGTGAGGAGAGAGGTAAGGAAGAACTAACAGAACTCCCATCCCCAAACACCCTCTTCGACAGAGCAGCTCAGCTGCTTAATCTATGGGGTGAGATCTCCAGTGCTCCATGGCTTAAAAACTTTATAATCCATTATGCTAATGGACTATATATTAGCATATAAAGCAAGAAACTGTGTTTTTTTCCCACCAAGTCATTTCTTTTTATTAATATAACTTATAAGTAAAATCATCTACTGTTCACAATGAAAACAAACTTCCTGGCATGAAGGAATTAATCTAAAAGACTAATATGAAATAAAAAAATTCCTCTGGAGACTAAAATACTTTCTGTCAAGATACTATTTATGTGCACTTAATACATCACCTTTTTTTTGGATAAAGGCAATTCAGATCTTTAGACCTCCGTTTCAATCTGGATACTTCAGTTTGAAGTTCACTTTGTAAAGATTCTCCATCAGGGACACTTCCAGTCTCTGACAAAACTGCAGGAGATGGAAGAGGGCTCAAAACAGTAGGTACTGGAAAACTTTCTCTGGTGCAGGTAGTTTGAGTTTCATAACGAATAAGACGAGATTGAAGCTCAGAGAATCCCCCATCTCTTTCCAAAGCTTTTCGGTCATCCAAGCAATATCTAAAATGAGGAAAAGGGCATTAAAATCAAAGCCTCCATGAGAGAAACAAGTTGTTTTCCCTCTCGAATGGAAGACAGTAAAACATTTACTTAAACAGTTCTTACTTAATTTCCAAATAATTGTTGGAAGGTTGAGTAAATGTCCTACTTCCCTCACAAGTTTTTTTTCTAGTTTGCTATGTGACATGGCAAAAGATTAAAAAATATGAAGTACAATCTGATTTCTCTTTGACCGTGGTTCTGGGCAACAGATTAAGTTAATTCTTTGGCTTATTTTCAAAATAATACAGTTCCTGTTTTAATACTTTTTAAAACTCTACCAACCTCTGCTTTCTCAGCGTGGCTGATATATAACAACATGAAATGTTGACTTCTGTTAGAAAGGGCAAGTTTATTCTCAACACAAAGATTAAAAGGCTATAAAGGCATTCTACACTGGCTCACCAAACAGCTTAGAACATTTTGAATTTTTTCTTTGAAACTCACTTCCCACCTTATTAACTGATTGACAGATTTTCCTTCAAACACTTCAGCTGTCTGTGCATCTGGTTTCTAGCTAAATCTGATCCAAGAAATCAATGAAATGTTAGTTCAGTGAATGCTTTTGGCCTCAAAGAAATTTCAGGTTCTTAAGCACAAACAAGTATATCAGGAAGATCACCTATGAGCTGTGTGACCTTGGAAAGCTCCTCACTTTCTTCCCTTTCTACAACTGCATCAAGAAAATACAAATGGTTTTACATATGTGATGGCAGGACTGTAAAAATTAAAACCTTTCTCTGTTATCTGCTCTTTCTACCTGTCAAATTCTAAGATGCTCCCTAATTTTTGGATCTGTAAGCCTTTAGGTCAACTCTCAAAGAGTGTATCATTTCCCAAACATCTGATTGTCTGATGGAAGTTTTAAGAAGTTTATCTTCCCCTCATGACACTTACATATTTGATTCCTAAGAGTACAGACTATGGAGCCAGACACCAGGGATTTAAATGTGAACTTGGCCACATTACTTAAATTTGTCCATGATTCTGTTGCCTCATCTGCAAGATGAGATTTAAAGTACTTATCTGAAAAAGCTATTGTGAAAATTACTTGAATAAATAAACACTAAGAATCAGTGCCTGAAACATGTGAGCAAAGCAGTCAATATATGTATACTATCATCATCATCATCATCATCATTAGATTTATTTCCTAGCACAGCAAATCTTATAGTATGCTGATAATATGTAGCATAGCCAGAATTTCGACCCAGTTTGGTGACTTCAGAACCTGACTTTAACCCTTTTAGCATACTATCTCTTCTGTAAAGTGTAAGGATCATCTTACTCAGTGTTCAACATATGGCTGGACATTAGAATCATCTGAAGAGCTTTTAAGAAATACCACATGCCCAGAGTTCCTGATTGAATTGGTCTGGAATGAGACCAAGTCATTGACATTTTTAAAAATCTGCTTAGGTGATTCTTAAAAAAAAAGGTCGAATACACAAAAACAGAGTAGAACAGTGGTTATGGGTGGTGGGGGGATATGAGAAGACGTAGGTTAAAGGGTAGAGAGTTGCAGAGTTATGCAGGATGTATAAATCTAGAGATCTAATGTATAGTATTAAGACTATTGTTAATAATATTGCATTGTATACTGGAAATTTGCTAAGAGAGTGGACTTAAGTGCTCTTACAACACCCAAAAAAGAGGTAAGTAACTTTGTGAGACGATGTATATATTGATTTGCTTAACCATAGTAATCACTTCACTATGTATATATTATCTCAAAACATCATGCTATATACCTTAAATATATATAATTTAAAAGAAAAAACCTGCCTAGGTTTTTCTAAATACACTTTAGAACTGAAAAAATCTCTTAGCTAATCTAAGTGTTAAATTTAACAGGTGAGAAAACTGAGCTCCTCAGTCAGAATGTCACTTGGTGACAGAAGAGAGAGTAGAACTTAGGTTTCTAGTATACTGTGTAATATTTTTTCTCTAGTCTGTTGTTTAACAAAACATATTTCATTAAAAATCAGCAGCAACCCTAAGGATTACTGATGAGTCCTATTTTTACCCAGGGCAACTAATAGAATCTAGAGTAAAATTAAGAACTATGAATTTTAAGAAAGTGTCTAGGCAAGAGGCTATGTAATGCCTGATTAATATACAGAAAGTTTCTGAGAAATAACATGCATATTTTGATTAAGAAGAATATTTTTTCTACTCTCTGATTTTGTTTCTAAGATTTTTTCTTTGAGTTTTAATATCCCTTGATTGTAGCTGTTCATAATGTCATACTTTCAACTAAATTATGTACACTGTACATGTTGACTTTAATTACCATTTAAAATGTCTTTAAAATGGTTATACTATAGTGGAAAATTATGATTTGCCATTGAAACAAAAATTTACTTTGTAAATTAGAAATGAAAAGAAACAGAGTAGCAGGGTATATATTTGATATTAGTGAAGTAAATATTTATTGTTGGATGAATGACTGCAATTCCATATTTTCTTACAAAACAATAACCAAATCCTTTATGGGTCCTAAAAAAGAAAAATACCTGTAAGATGATGAAGCTATTTTTGTTTTGTGAATAGGAAATAGATAAAATACTGCCTATCACACACCAAACAATGCCAATGAAGGCAGGAGAAACTGCCAAATATTTTGGAATAGATGAAAGAAACTTCAAAGCAACAAGAGGATGGCGTGACCAAATGATTGTCACAGTATGACAGCATAATTTAATTTGTTGTTTAATAAAATAGTACATTTTACAATCAAGGGCATCTTACACTCCAGGATAGATAAATGAAAAAATAAATAGACAAACAAGCCAACAGTGGTTGTATTTCATTTTGCCTTAGGAAATGTTGATTTGTACCTGAGCAATTAACATATTTTTTTCTAAATATTTCTTTATGTCAGAGTAGAGGAAGAGTGCTGGGATCCTAAAGGCCCACAGCAACACAGAAAGAGAGAACTTTCTTTGCAGTTTCATATTTACTTTAAAATGTCATTTGAATCTTGATTCTACTCCATAATCTATGTTGAACATAGATTGGCCCTCATATTATACAACCAAATATTCTTGAAAAAAACATGTTTCTGGAGTAAAGCTGCTCACCTCCTACAACTTTGTTAGCCTGGTCTCAATGTCCTCAGTTTCATGAGCATAAATTTATAGTAAAGAAAACTAGAGTCACGGCTAGATTGGTGTACTTGTCTAGGGGAACAGGTAGGTACTAGAGGAGAAGAGAATTACTCCTTCATAATGAATCAGAATCTCATAATATTGTCTGTGTATAAATGAATAAGGCTCTGTATAGATTTAGGCCCATCAGGAAACAGTGCTCAAATAGGTCTTAATTTAATATTTTGATAATTGATCATGAAGAACATATCTTTTATAAATTCTATAAATTTACATGTTACCATTAAAATTTTTCTACAGTAAACTAAAAGCAACAGAAAAAAAGAATAGGGACATATAAGACTCAGAATAAACAAAACTAAATTAAGGCATTTTGGGAAAAATAATCTAAAATATGATTATATGATAGACACTTCAGTCAGTAGTAAAAATGGAATTATTGTCACTTATTTTATTCAAATCAGTGAGTTTATAAGGCCAAAGAGGCGAAAGACACATAAGTCCTGGGGTATTTTGGCCATATAGCAAAGAAAATGTTAATACTAGTACATTTTCTCAGCAGTGAATACCATTTTTCATCATAATAATGTAAACACTGTTTACTGGTTTCAATTTTCAGATTCTAGTTATATGCAAAATACCTACCTAAAATGTTAATTACATCCCTTTACTATATTAAGAGGCCTTAAAATTCTTATTAAACAAAATGGGAAGATAAGAAGAGAAATTTAAATATATTTTTTTAAAACATGAAAGTAAATAGTGGAGAACTCAAATTGACAAGAAGGGGAACGAAATCCTCATTTTTCATGGCAGAGAGTCAATATTTTATGAGGCGACATTACAAGATATTGACAGAAGGATGTCCTTTAGAAAAAGAGAGATAACCACCAGGGAAAAGAAAACCAAACAAATAGTTGTTTCTGAGAAGTAGAACTGGAGGTAGATAGTGATAAGGAAAGGAATTGTTGGTTTTCATTATAAATTTTTCTGTAATGTTTAATTTCTAGCTCTTTAATAAAACCAAAAGGGGGAAACAGAAAAACATATTCTATTAATCAAATTTTTATATAGTAGAACAAAGATACTCTCACTTAAATTTAGTAAACTTAGTACAAATAAAAAGTAAAATTTTATAATCAATGCATAAAAGGGTATATAGCTAAATATAAAGTTTATATAAAAGGTTTAGTTGAATTCAAGAATATTAGGGAAATATCTCTAGCCTTTTTGTATTAAAGGGAGAATAATAATCCTCTCCAACAAGAAGTCCTTTTGTCAAATATCATAAATAAAAAGCTGGCCCAGTGCTTTGAGAGGCCAAGGCAGAAGGATTGCTTGAGGCCAGGAGTTTGAGACTAGACAGGGCAATATGGCAAGACATCTCTACAAAAATAACATTAGCCAGCCATGGTGGTGCATGCCTTAGTCCTAGTTACAGGGAAAGCTGAGGTGGGAGGATCACCTGAGCCCAGGAGTTCAAGGTTACAGTGGACTATGATCATGACGCTGCACTTCAGCGGCAGAGTAGACTCTGTCTCCAAAAAGGAAAATGAATAAATAAATAAAAAGTTAAAAAGGCTGGAACAAGTAGTATTTCTTATTTTTTTATGATTCAGTAATTATTTCTGAGTTGCCTCTGTGTTGGTGTTGTTCACAAAACAATTTAAAATTCTTCTCTTAACCTTTCAGATTCAAATTCTCAAATTAGCATTTCATAGAGGACTTCTTTCAGAAATGATTCATTATTGGATGTTATACTTCCTGTTGCTCATTTCAAAGTCCTCAAACTCTTATTTCAACTATCTTTTGCTACAGACATTTAATATTGTTGCATGGATCAATATTTTGTTTTTTGTTATTATTGAGTAGTATTGCTTGTATAGATACACCAGTTTATTTACTTATTCTATTGATATACTCCTAGGCTCTTTCCAGTGTGGAGCTATTATAAATAAAACTACCATGTACATTTTGCACAAGTCTTTTTATGGAGATACGCTTTCATTTTCTTAGGAAAATACCTAGTGTTGGAATTGCTGGGCCCGATCTAACAGTTTCTCAGCGATTACAGTATAATTAGTGACCAGGAAACATTAATGTGACCGATAGAGTAAATACACATTTTACAACATAGGGACCAAAATAATGTTGATTAAAATATCTAGTAGCTGTGCTGGGTATGGTGGCTTATACCTGTAATCCTAGCACTCTGGTAGGCTAAGACAGGAGGATGGCTTGAGGCCAGGAGTTTGAGACCAGCCTGAGCAACAAAATGAGACCTTATCTCTACAAAAAATTAAAAAAAAAAAAAAATTAGCTAGGCGTGGTGGCACACGCCTGTAGTTCCAGCTACTTTAGAGACTGAGGCAGGAGGATCGCTTAGAGTCCATGAGTTTGAGGTGAGCTATCATAATGACACTATACTCTAGCTCAGGCAACAGAATGAGACCATGTCTCAAAAGAAAAAAAAAAGGAACAAATAAAAATATCTAGTAATTAATAATAAGATATTTAAATGCCATAAACTCAATTAATCATCAAATAACTTTTTTCTTCAATAGAAGACAAATTATTTGAGTATGTGCTGCTTTGGTTTTTAAAGTTTTTGACATACACTCTTTGGCTCTGTTTCTATTTATATTATTTTATTACAGTCACTCTTTACACACCCACACGAGAGAAGCTGCATCAAGAACATGCAAAGAGTACAGTGCAAACAAAAACTTACTCAATTCCATGATAATGACATACTGAGGCTTTCTCAAAAGGTAAGACCTGAAGTTTCCGAGGACTAAGTTCTGGTGTCAGAACAAAAGCCTTTTCCCTGAAACAAAAAGGTTTTCATTTGTATTTAAGATTTTATTTATTTTTATTATTTTTTCTTTTTTTAAATCCCCATGTGATAGTATGTATTTAAGGTTTATTTAGTGACAAAGAGAAAGTTAAAGAACATGTCTAAAGAAACAAATCTGACCTCTCCTCTACAACTGATTTTTTTTCCTTGGTGAAGTGAACTAAGTTTTATGCATTAGATTAAATTTTTTTTGCAATAGAATAATTAAAGTAAACTTGAAAAGTATTTACATCCTACTATAACACATATGGTATCCACATCTTTCTTTGCCTGAGAATGTAGTCATCATGACATCTACTTTAAGAGCAACTTTTTAAATATCAGAGGATATAGAGACTTAACTGCTGACTTCAGTTCTTTTTCTGAAGTAGGTTTTCAATCAGCAGGTATGTTAGAACTAATCATATGTTGAGTTTACATAAAACATTCACACCAACCCCTTCCACACCCAGACCTGCAGGGGTATATCAAAATTTGGGAAAGAAGGTCACTGCAATTAGATTGAGCTCTCTGGATTATTCTGATAGGTGTCTTCCTTCACTGCCTGAGTTGGAAACCACTGTTCTGTGTAACTGATCATGGTCCTGAAGCTCAGAACTTGGTTAGACAGGAATGGGAGAATTATGCAAAAGTAGTCTTTACATAGTTAATAGGTAAAATGAAATACCAGAGACTTGAATTCAGAAGAGTTGAAAATGGTATGTAGAAAGGCAAGTAAATAGAAGAACACCAAGAATAAATTTGCTATCACATTTTTTCCCCTATGGCATTAGTAATGAAAACTGCCCTTCTACTACTGAAAATTATCTAGGGTACTATGATAAGCATTTGAAATTATTATGTTAAAATTTAAGATATATGCCAATTAATGAATCCTTAAAAGCAGACTTTATACTCAATTGCATCCATTTAAAGTGTTCCATGAAAAGTAACACTAATAAATTACAATGACCCCAGTATTTTGATGACTATTAAAATGAATAATTTTATAATACGAAACTCTGTATCCAGCATTTCAGTTCTTTCCTTTACCTTTTCTTTGATAATGTCTCTCATTTCTCATTTCAATCCCTCTCAGCAACTTTACCTATTTTTGTTTAATTTCACTCACAACTTGTTCTTACTAAAAGAAACATTTTAATAAATTTGTGTTTTGTCAATGTTTATTATTTCCTTGGCACATACACAGCAGTCATGTTTTCGCTTTGTTTAATTTAATACAGCATTTTGGATAGCTCCTTGCAAAGGTAGACATTTAATAAGAGCACATAAGTTTCTGATTCATTGCAATGAAAGCTCATCCCTCACCTCTCATGTTAACAGAAGATACACTTGATAATGATATAGTTCTTTACTAACATTGAAGAATCTCGTCAAACTTTCCTAAATAAATCACCTACAGTTTCTGTAAACTACAGAAAGAATTAACCATATCTCTTGTACACTGCATCTAGAAAGACATTCTAATCAAAAAGACTGCAATAAATAATTCAGTTTTGGCAAACCCATCTGACTTTGCCAGTTTGTGCTTAATAATTTAAAGAACACTAATTCAATAACTAAATATATAAAAATGTATATACTTCTTCACTTTCTGGATTTCCACAAAAAAGGTTATCAATCTCTCAAAGTTATGAGAAAATAAAATTACTCCAAAATTATATAATTTCTATGTCATTAAGATCATCAAGTCATTAAGACCCAGAGTTATTAAGATCCTCAAATTTTCAAAGTCACTCCCTATCTCTCTAGTGAACATACACATAAAGGCAATAATGGTCTGACAATATTTGAGATATAACTACCTTCAAATAAATCCTTTCCAAAATTCACCTTTAAAATCAATATTTATCAGAGTATAATTCAAATCAAGTTTTGTAAAAGTGATCAAAGTGATCTACAATTTTTAAGGTCCTTTGGAAGGTTTTCAAACCAATGGATTAACAAAAAGAAATGGGAGTAATGAGCAAATTACTCAGTCCTTACAAGTATTTGATGTCACAGTTTTACCTGTAATTTTGCCAACTTCAGCAACATCCAGCATTTATGAACTGTATCTTAGTGGAAACTGTCTTGGAAGTCAAATTAGTTGTAAATTATTCATGTAGACACTGAATGCTTATTTGGTAATGTCATAGTTTCAAAAGCATTTTTATTATACTTTCTCATTCTCTTCAGTTGAAAGGCTGAGCTTTTTGCTTTTAGGCATGACTGACAATGTTCACGCTAAGTTGTGTCATCAAAACCAGAGAGTTAACACAGAAAAGAGAATTAAAAAATATATATTTGCAAGTCAAATTCTAATTTTTTTCTTACAAAGTACTGTCCTTTGTATACAAAGTAGAAATTACTGACTTCTGTAGGGAATATGCTGAGGTTCCTTTTATTATTTTTGTTTCCCTCATATTTAATACCATAAAAACAGTAGGACATTTAGCTAAGACAAAATGTGATGGTTAATGCCAACCAATAAACAATGGGATCAGACTTACAAATTTTGCTTAAGTAGCACCAGGTATCAATTAACTAAAGAAATGAGATGCAATGTTATTTAAAAAATGATTTTTAAAAATTGGAAATTATAAATTTATAACTTACCCCTTTTGAATTGGTAAAGGTTGAAGATCTCCTACTGGTAACCCGTCTGAGGTAAAGTGTTTCAGCAATTCTTTAGCATCCAATAGTGTGATTGAATCCCGAGGACCCTCTTTGTGACCCAGCAACTGTTCAGATGAACGAGGTAATGAACCAGTTCTGCAAAAATAATGTTATGCAGATTTATTTAAAGTATATTTGAATTTGCCATAGTCGGGGAAAGGTGATGTGAGCAGAAACAAACAAAAATACACAAAGAAAACCAAAGAATTAAACATTTAGGAAATACAATAAGGTAAAATATTTGCAAATCATTTAGTTTTAAACTATATTTTTAAAAATCTTTAGGTCACAATAAATCTTGTCATTACCATGTCAACAATTCTACTACTTACATAAAATAAACATAATTATATATTTATAAATGATGGTCTATTGTTCAGTAGTATGAAGTTACCAATTCTATAAAATTTAAATGTAAACTCTTGCATGTTCTGAAATCTACAATGTTGTAAATTTTTGAAGGTAGGGACTGAATGTTCCAATTTTCTATGAACTTGAAAGATTAATTGAAGCACAACCATGAAACGAAACAGTAATCAAAAATCTCTTCAAGGTCTCTTCTAGCCATGATTATGACATTATGAATAAGCACTGAATCATTATTACACCTGAAATATATGCAGGACTTTATACTTTTCAAACTACTTTACATACAATATATTCTTAATCTTCACAAATTTCCTTGAAAAAGATGGAATAGGTCTTATCTCAAAATGAAGTAACACCTAAAATTATTTTGTAAAGTGAAAATCAATATACCACGCCTAAAAAATAATCATTATTCCTGTTTTTAAGATAAAGAAACTAACATACGATAAGTTACATTACAGACCCCAGGGTGACACAGCCAATGAAAATGAGAGTTAGAACTAGACTGACTCCAAATTAGTTACTGTTTCTACTCTATCACTCTATAAACCAAAAAAAGCTCACAGAAAGTTTTAAAAACTGGAAAGAGGAAAATACTTCAGTTTCAGAGAATGTTAGAGGATTTATTAAGCACCGAATCACGGATTGCCATAGCTCTGTCACCACAGCATAAATAAAACCTTCATAACATCTGTACATAAAATTAATTTCCTAACTTTACATTAATTCAACTATTATCTGATTATTTTATTACTGAGACTGTTTTACTGATAATTACCATGATTAAATATTGACATTAGTTTCAGACATTATTTCTATACATTAAGGATGAATAACATACCAACAGTGCCTTTTTCCCCTTCCTATTCCTATACTTTTAAAATGAAAATAAAAATCTAATAAAAATAGTCAAATAAGAAAATAGCAAAATATTTCTTTGAATGTCGTAACTGAATTATGAATTTAATTTCTATATAGCTACCCTCTAATAGTGACTCACAAAGGTTTCTTAATGAATATTACACTCAATCATTTTATAAGCTAGATGTAATGGGGAAATGTATAATTTGCATTTATATGGAATTATGAATATAAGGATATCAAAGCAATTTAAAAGTTCTGTTTGTGATAAATTACACTACACTAAGATATGTCTCAGGTTAAAAAAACAACACTGACACCACCTTATCTTGTTCAGTGTCTTCAAGCTTACAAAGTATTTTTTCACATATCATCTCATTAAATTTTCACAACTTTGAAGTAGAACTAGGATGTTTATCTCTATCTTAAAAGATGAGACAACAAAGTCACAAAACAAGTAATGGAGTGTGTCTAAAACCAAGTTTTTATGACTTCTGAATTTCACTATATAATGATCCTTCATTCTCCAGTTAAATGTGTTTGAATACAAAACAAATTCTGAAAATATGCAACATAACTTTTGCTCCCAACTAAGAATGCAATGGTGCCTCCCTATTTTTTGAAGTGTCCCCAAGTATTTATTGAGCATTTACTTTGTAGAATCATTGTGAGGTACTATAGAGTTTGCTATAATTTATAGACCCATAATCAAAGCTCATAATTTACTGTATAGGTATGACTTAAAGTAGGAGAAAGGAGGTAAGGAGAGTGAGAGGAGATAAATATACTGAGGTACAATGAGGCAGAAAAGGTAAAAGAAAATAAGTTTCATGAAAGAAGTAATAACATAGTCCTTGGGTATTTAAAGAAGGAACATAACATTGAGTTGCAGTGTTTATAAAAGGCTTAAGAGAAAGGTGATATTTGACCTGGACCTTGACAAATAACATTCCAGCTCAAGACGGAAGACTAAACACACATGCTAAGCTCTTTGCTCAAACAAATTGAAATCACGATGTTGAAGTATAGGAGATTAAATTCATAACTAAATTCATAATAGGGTTAAGAAAAAGAAGAGAAAAATAGTGGACCAAAGAAATCAATGAATTTCAAAAAGGGATAAACTAGAGCAAGCATCTCAGCAAGAAGTAGAAACAAACCTACAAAAAGGTAATGTGTCTTCTTTCTTTCCCACAAAGCCACAGTGACACTCTAAATTTGGGATCAGAGAGTGGCAATGGGCACAAATCAAGGCGACAAATTTTAAGAACAGTACATAGAACAGTTGTACAAGTAGCCCCTTCCTTCCTACACCCACCTTACCTACCTTCAGACCCCATGCTTTTACCTCCGAGTTAAAAACAGAGAGACTGTTCTCTAAAGATACAGAACCCCATGTGCTTTTCCTAGTGTCAATGGTGATGGCTGAGAATAAAGACACCCTAATTTAATGTTGGGTTAAGGGCCAAAGCTGCCTGCCTGATGATATCCTAAGGTTTGCCTTAAAGTGAAGCCAGCCAAACATGCTCCATCCTGGATCACTTCTTCCCCAACATTAATACAGGTGAGAGCAGGTGGGGAACTGGATTACACCTATGGAGAGAAAATACATGCCGACTACCTACCAGCAACCCAGCTCTAAATTCTTAGCTATGAGCAGACAATCAAGGACAATCAGACAATGGAGAAAAACTACACATAAGAGAAGAGCACCAGAGGAACAAATGAAACAGTTGCAAAGTAAAGTGAGATCATTCAAGAAACAGATAAAACAAATTTAAAGAAAATTCTAATTAATATCCTTATGTTACCATGTCAAGTCTCATTATTAATAAAAGAACAGGTTGCTATGAAAAAATAGGTTTAGAAGAACAAGAAAAAATTATTAGATGTTGAAATATGACTACCCAAAATTTTAACAGAAAAGATGAAAGCAAAGGTAAAGAAAATACCGCGGACACACAGCAGAAAGGACATACATATATTATTAGGAGAAAAATAAAATTTAAAGTAAAAAATCAATCCAGAACATTTAATATTAGTTAAAAACAGGTATCTCAAAGAGAAAAGAAAAAAATGGAGGGAAGAATATTATAGAAGAAATAATAGAATATTTCCCAGAGCCAAAAAAATACAAAAGTCTTAAGACAAACATCCCAGACCATAGCCTCATGTAATTTCAGAACATTAAGGAAAACAGAAAATTCTAAAAATTTTAGAGACAGAATAAAATACTTGGAATAAAAATCTATCTGGCATCAGACTTCTTAAGATAGGAGATCCAAGAAAACATAGAACTAATCTAGAAATGTGATTAAACGAAATAGCAGGATTATAGCTGCGCAAGTAGAGTAAGTACAAGTTAGAGTAGGCAGTCAAAGAGAAGCGGAAAAAAAGAAAATTTTAAGAAGAAAAAATGTACGTATTATTGCAAAGAACGTAAGGTTTAGACAGAGGAGGAGGATAGAAAAGGAAGAAAAGTAGGGGTGTTAATTTCTTCATCTTTCATAGAGGAAAGTAAAATGATGCCATCTAAAATTGGTAGGCAAGAAATTGAGGTTCTTTCGTGGGTAACTTCCCTTTCCTCATTCTTTTTTCTTGTCTCCTTCTTCTTAAATTGTAAACACCAGAGACTGTCAAGGAATGGCCTTAAGCCCTCATTTCATTTCTTCCCATGGTCACCAAGTGACCTCACCATTACAATGGAGTTCATTAATAGGTATAATATAAACGTATATGAATATAAAACAGGAATACTTCAAAGTAGTTCAAATGAGGAGAGTACTTCTACTTCACTTTACATGCCACTGTAGTAAGTTTTTCTTATATATTCATATACTTTTGTATAAAATATGTATATGGAAGGTGGTCTGGACAGCTATATAGCAAAATGTTCACTGTGATTACACAGAACTGGCAAGTACAAGTAAATGGCAGAGAAAGATAAGTATTTCTCTTTTAACCAACATACTACTCTATTGACTATCTACTTACAGGAAGCAGGTATTCTTTTATAATACAATTATAAACTGCTTATATCTCATAAACATAACTTAAAGATTCATTTAAAAATACTGACATATAGCATGCTTTACCACAAATTCAAATATTACCTCATTTTTTGTTTAGCTTTTTCGAAAGTTTCCAAATTTTGAAGAACATGCCTTTCTGGCCACTCTAAAGGATTGGTTTCCATTAGACTTGAGGAATCAGGTGCTACTGGACTAGCATCTAAAGAGAAAGAAATACACATAAGTAGTGAAAAGTTTTAACATACTGAATTTTTCTATACAAAAACGCATATTTATAGACAGATACATCTGTGTGTGTGTGTATGTGTGTATAAAGGCATGTTGGGTTAGTTATATAATCCTTACCTTAAACATTTACCGAAGACCTCTATGTTGGCCTGAACTATGCAAAATGCCGTAGAAAACTTTGTTGGAAATAAAAATAAAGTATCTCCTCATAATAAAAGTTAGCTAGAATTCTGAAAACTGAATTAGCATTATTAGGACTCATGTGTAATAAAAGCTTAACTTTGCTATTTTTAGTCAAATTAGTTCTAAATGAAAAGGAGACAATTCTGTAGAGAATATACTGAATATAGTGTGAGATTTTCATACTAGTAACAGGAATTAGCACAATTAGACTGAAAATTTCCATATATTTTAAAAAGAGATTGCCTCATTCTCAAAAGTATAGTAAAAAAATAATAAATAACTTATGTTGTTCTCAGGTAAAGGTTACTTTAGAAATAATTCTCATTTATCTATCAATATAAGATGTCTTAACATCTGCATCTTCAAATCACTAACATCACTTGCTATTTTACTACTAATAAACTATTGTACGTAAGGCTATGCTTATTGTTCTAGCTAATATGCTGCAGTGAACTAACATTCAGATTGCTGGTAACATTGGGATTCTCAACAAAACCTAAAGGAACAGCTTCCCTTCTCATTAGAAATCATTGTTATACACAAATTGTTTTACCACTGGCAAAATTACTCACTGTATTATTTTTTTTGATTCCAAAACTATCTGGTTTTAACATTATTACATACTGTTCTAATAGATTGACTGAAAATTATTGGATGTTAGCTGTTTAACCATCTATGCTGACAAAAATACCCATTTTATGTTTTGGAGAGAGGGGTCTTCCAAAACAATAATTTGGTAAAGGAATTTTTGAATAAAAATGTAAATGAAAATGGAATACAACTGTATATTATTATCCCTTTACTTATTAAACTATTTAACCTTGAATATTTTAAAATATTTTCAATGCCTTTATTGGATTGCCCTCACCAAACACCATCCAAATACACCAGTTCCCATTTCTTCATAAGGGTGGTAAAATACTGATTATTTTATAGAGTAATGGGCATTATAATAAAATAATATGCTTCTGAATGTTGACGTGGCTTTCCGCTAAAAGTGTAAAGAAAAAAATCAGCAGTTCTGCACAGCTGCATGTAATGAGTTCACAAAAGAATCCAAGCCATCTTAAATAACATAAACATTAAATTTTTTCTAAATAATACAATATAATTATCATCTTTGACTATACAACCTATATAAAAATAAATGACACAGGCTAAATATTAAGGAATAGGTGAAAAAATATTCATGTATTAAGTCTTTTGGAAAATTGTTTAAGATAATTCTTACAGTAAAATAAAACACAATATTTTATTTTTGTGGCAGTCAGGACACTGGGCCATGCTTTCAAACGAAAAGCACAAAGGCTCTCGGACAAACCAAGGATACTGCTTTTAAAAAAAGCATTTTATTTTCTAAGAGAAACAAAGAAAAAACCAATACTATAGGGAAACAGGGAAAACTGACCCATAAAGTCACAAATCACAGGAAACAAAAACAAAGTAATATCACTGATGATAATATGTGATTAATGAATATAGAGCATTATAATAGCAATATGAATAAACATCAATAAATCACAAAAGGTTACATTATACTGTAATTGATATATTCTGTTTAATAAAACCAAGAATTATAAACACATACTAGAAGTTTCCTTTAAAATGTCTGAAATAATAAAATAATGATTCTACCCCCATGTGTCAGGCACTGTGCTAGCCTCTGGGATTACTGGAGAAAGCAAACAGGCACACTCCTTGCCCTCAGAGAACACAAGCTTTGGAGAAAAGATGAATATTTAATAAATAACTACCTAAATAGTACATATTTTGAAAATGTGGTCAATAATTTGAAGAAAAGTTATAGAGAGTGAGTATAACAAGAAACAATTTAAACAGAAGAAGGTCTGGGAAAGCCTCTTTGAGAAAGTGATATTTAAATCAAGATCTGAAAAATGACTATCAGTTAATCAGGTAAAGACTAGGAGAAAAGAATTCCAGGCAGAAGACCTTGCATATGTAAAGTTTCCAAGGTGGAAAGGAACGTAACATAGCTAACTAAGGAAAGGAACGACTTTCTGTGGTAATAAGGAAACAGAAATGTGACACCGGAGGACTAGAATAAGCATGAAGCCAGTTTACAAACCATGTTAAGGATGATGCATTATATGTGCAATTGGAAGCAATCAAAAAGGTTTGCATAAAGGAGTGACATAATCTGACTTACATTTTAAAATGAGCACTCTTGTGGCCTAGTGTGTTAACAGTGTCCTAGAACTTGACTTTGTACTGATAACTCTAAGATACATTTCCTTAAACTTATATAAAAGCCCTAGCAATTACTTGAGCCCTTCCTACTTAACCTTTATCTCCTGTACAAATCCTCTGGTAAGCCAACCTCTCTCTAGATCTCAGTTTGCCTTTTCTTACCTCCCATGACTCTGAGTGTGGTGCTTTGCCCACCTGGCAAATCCTACCTTCTCCTCTCTATCTATATCTTATGCATCATTAAGACCTATATCAAGTCCCTTGGCTCCTAAACAGCCTTCTGTGATGACTCTACCCTAGTTATATTCGTCTCTTGTAAATTCGTATTTATTTATTTAACCAGCACTTACTTCATACTAGGCAACTTTCTAAGCAATTCACAAATAACTAATTTAATCTTCACAACAACCTATGTCATCCCTAATTTAAAAATAAAGAAAGTGAGTCTCAAAGAGGTCAGAAAACATGCCCAAGGTCACATGCAAGTAAGCTATAGAGCCAGTATTCAATCTTGCTAGTCTTGTTCCAGAGCCTGCGCTGTAACCATGGAGCTATGCTCTCTCACTTACTGAACACATCCCCTATTTACAAGTAATCTAATAATGTCTCTAGAATCTTTCAGATTCCTTTGTAATGCTATTTAACTTGGGTACTGATATATACTGATGATAATGATAAT
>RJWJ010028795.1:0-21162 GCA_004363605.1 Indri indri | reverse complement strand
GGAGGCAGAGACCCCTTCCGGAGCATTTCAGGCGCACCTGGTGACATCCATGGGGCTCTGGTGGGCTCTACTGGGCTTCAAGACATAGGTCTGCTTCAGGTCTCTCATCCTACAGCCCAGGCTAAAGGGCAGTGGGCCCCCAGGCTATGTACTCACGGTGTTGGCAGCAGCAGGAGACAGCAAGTCCAAAAGGGCAGGCGCATTTCTCATCTCTGCATCATTCCGACTGACATGCCCCTGACACACAAGTCAATAGCCACCTCCCCAAAGTCACAACGTGGGGAATACATTCCACAACCACAAGGCCATAGCAAGGGCGTGAATGGTTAATATTGTTACGGGGAATAAAGAGTTAAGACCAAAAATTCAACATACCAAATTCCTTCCCTTCCAGGTGTGGGAAACAGCTGTGCCTCTGAAGTCCCTTATTTTTCAAAGAAGCGTTTCATCTTTGCCTAACCTTCTTCTTTAGGCCAAATTGACCTTTAAAAGTCATCCTGGATCACTGTTAAAATGCAGATTCAGCTGGCCTCCGGTGCAGCCCAAGACTCCCAGGCCATTCTTCAATGCTCTCTTTCCATCACTCTTCAAAAATTTCTTGTAAAAAGCATGACTCTAGGCTCTCCTCACTCCAAATATATCCAATACGTGATCTTTCTCCTTTCCTTTCATTCTTTATTGATGTGAATCTTTCAGATTTCTGTTTCATTGTCAAGGGATGGGGTAAACACTTTTTACAGCTTACCATTTTGGAGTTCATCACGAGCATCTCTTCTTTCTCTTTTTCCTCCAATATCTTTTGCTCTAGTGTCTAGGTATTTAACTCTCTCTCCACTTATGTCATTCTCCAATAAAACTGCTCATGTGCCACAAAATTAGCATTCTAGAAGCCCATGTTTACATATTAAAATCTGAGCTAAAGAGAGTACACATATATTACACTTACAATTTAGAAAGTAAGTTATCTCTGGCAAAAAAAAAAAAAAAAGTAGGAAAATGGGAATGGGAATGTACTTCCACTAGGTGGGATGTTTCCAATTAAATCCTGCTGCTATTTTAATGATCTTAGAGGAAAGAACATAATTCAATGTAAAACATATTGGCACCTGACCTGTGCCAGGCACTCTGACAGGTGCTGGGGATTTAGGGATGCATAAAATCCATCTCTACACTCATATTGCTCATAGACCAGCAGGGATGGCATTCACTCACTCACTCATTCACTCACTCACTCACTCATTCACTCGTTCACTCATTCACCCACTCACTCATTCACTCACTCACTCATTCATTCACTCACTCACTCATTCGCTCATTCACTCATTCATTCACTCACTCACTCATTTGCTCACTCACTCATTCACTCACTCATTCACTCACTCATTCACTCACTCATTCACTTGCTCACTCACTCACTCATTCACTCACTCACTCGCTCACTCATTCACTCATTCATTCACTTGCTCATTCATTCAAAAAGTAAGTCCCAAATCACCTGCTAGTCATAGTTCTGGGTGCTGCAGATATATAGATGAACAGCACAGACTAAATTCTATTTCTAGATCTTTTTTTAGACTTTTTCTTTACTTCCCAAAACAACTACAGGATTTGAGATACAAACTAAATCAGAGATTTTACTTGGGACAAGATGGGTGATTGATGATATGAAATATACACAATTTCCTTTAAAAAGCCCATCCTTAAGAGGTGTGTGTGCTCACAACTTGTACCTCCATGGAAAAATGTAGAACGCTGTCCTAAAACTTGGCTGGTTTTAACTTCTGTACACACATCATCTGGTGTACCTCTTAAAAATGCAAATTTCTGCACCCACTCCAGGCCTTTTGTTTGAGAATTCCCTGGAACTAACTACAGGGATTTCTTTTTTTCAGAAGTTCCTCATGAATTCATTCACAGCTAGCTTTGGAGCTATTAGTTCAAGAACATGAGAAGGAGAGCTTCACAGAACTCACAGAGCTGGGGTTCGAAGGGCCAGTTGAAGAGTTTAGAGAAGAATTTCAGGCACAGCAAACACTGAGGGAGAGTTAAGAATAAACAAATGAATAAACAAAGGAAGTAAGAACGGGAATGAAGAGGACATTTGAAAGAACAAAGTGGTAGGAAATTTTTGATAAATGTTATCAATGTTTGAGGCCTTTTTTGTTTGTTTGTTGCTTGAGAATTCCTTGAAGTTCTGAGACCTAGAAAGGAAGGTAGAAAAGCTGGGTTTAGTCCAGATCCATGCTTAAATGTTCCCTCCAGGTTGGCTGGGGAAATGCCTAAGGGTAGAACATTCCCACCTCCAGAATTCTGAAGGGGCAGGGGGAGGGCAAGTCTAATCTGATGCCAAATACATACAGGACATTCCAGTTAGTTAATGGCATTTGCAGTTTGAAAGAAAGCAACTTGTTTTTGTAAAAAGGCACTTCCAGGGAGCCAGCTCCTCTGTTTCCATTCACACCAAATGACCTCAGGTCAGCAGAATATGGAAAGGACAGTCCCAGCCACGGCTTCCAATAGCCAAAGTGAATGAGGCCCTGGGGGAAAGGCCTTCAAAGAGTACACAGATCTTACTTACTGTGCCTGCCAGTGAGACTTTTGACCAAAAGAAGGGAGGACTGCCAGTGCGGGCCAGGCACTTGGGACATGTGAAAATGCTGTGTTAATGGCCACTGCCTGTAGACACTTCTACAAGCTGTTTTGTGGAGATCTGACCTGGTTTGGCCCAAGGGCCATGCCAGTAACAGCCACTTCCACCTGGCTTCTCTGAAGAGTTAAGGCAGCTGGGAAGTTTGATAACCTGTTTGTCATCACCATCAATAGGCACCATTGGGAGAGACCTGAGTTCTGGCTCTGAATTGGCCCCCCACTCCTGTGCCATCTCCTTCTCTGGGCCTTAGTTTTCTCACTGTTAAGGAAGGTGGGTTAGTGCTGACACTTTGAGAATGTAGAAAAGCAAGCTTTGCTTTAAGTACCTAATATATAGCTGAAAACCAACTATAAGCTGCACTGTGGTCGGGGAGGGCACGACTTTATAATGGAGAAAACTAAGGCTGAGAGACAAGGATGTCCTAGGGTCAGTTCAGTTCTGTAAACATGGGTTAAGCATACTGCTGGCTACAGGAAAGAGGAAGGCTCAGTTCCTTCTTTTGAGGAGTTTCCAGTCGGTGGCAAGACAGACCTATAAAAAGATAATCCAAGTGCAATGCTCTGGGAGAAACAGAGGGCCTAATGCCACTGGGTGGGAGAGGGAGAGATAAGGTGGTGGGGGGTAGAGGCTTCTCTAGTAAGCGGAAGGAGAGGAGATGGAAAGACTAGTCTTGCCAATAGGAAACGAATTCCCCAGTTATCTGTAGGATGATTATGAGTTGTCTTTTAAAAAGAATGCAAGGAGGAGTGGCTGGAAGAAAGATTAAAGGAAGGCTTTCCAAGGCAGCTGGGAAGGAATAACATGGAACTGAAAAAGAAATAGCATGGCAGGGATGGAACCGAAAATCCATCCAATTAATTCAGTGCTGTTGGAGTGTCAAATGGGAGAAAATGAAACTGGCTAATCTGGGCTCAAGCGAATGTCTTCTAAAAGTAAAGTCATCCTTCATCCATTAAACCACTCTGCCTTTTATTGCATTTTATTTGAAAATATGTTATAAAATACTTTAATATACCCATACAAAATGTTACAAAGAATAAAATAGTGAACACCCACATACCTACCATTCAGTTTAAGAAATAAAATATTGCCGACATAATTATGGAGCCTTGCATTCCCCACCCTGAGCGTACTCATCGAGAGCAGATTCATTTCTCGGGGTTGGAATCACAGCAATTACACTCTCAGGAATGGAGCTTAAAATTGGAAGTTTAATTTATTAATTTACTTTGCAAAATATAACTGTCACATGGGCTGGAATATGACTGTCCCTGAGATCAGTACATTCCTCCCCTGTACCAAGCGGCAGGGTACACCACATCTTAGTCAAAAGGCCAATTTGTCAGTTAACAGTGAGAAATTCCGGGCAGTGTGACCAGCTTATTCTTTCCTAGTGGCTAGCTCCTCACGAAATGGCAAAATACAGTCAGATGTTTTCTTGGTAAATCTGGAATCAGATGAATCAAAAAAATCTAATGGTTGTTTTCCATTCTCACCAACAAATTGATACTGATTGATCAACACATATATGTATACATGGTAGTAACATTCATCAGGTGTCAGGCAGGTGTGGGGGGAGGGAATGGGTATATTCACACCTGATGGGTGCGGAGTGCACTGTCTGGAGGAAGGGCATGCTTACAGCTCTGACTCGGGTGGAGCAAAGACAATATATGTAACCTAAACATTTGTACCACCATAATATTCTGAGATAATAAAGAAAAAAATATCTAATGGTACAAACTTAACCTGATTCCTTCCTTCTTTCCTCCTTCCCTCCCTTCCTAGGGTTGCCAGATAAAATACGGAACAACCAGTTAAATCTGATTTCAGATAAACAACACAACAGTTTTTAGTATAAGTATGTCCCAAATATTGCACAAGGCATATTTATAGCATAAAACTAATTGATTTTTTTTATCTAAAATTCAGGTTGAACTGGCCATTCTGTATTTTTATTTGCTAAGCCTGGCAACTCTATAACCCTCCCCTCCTTTCATAAATATTTACTGAGAATCCACCACATACTAGCCAATGGGACATTTTTCATATTTTCTGGCTACCCAACACCTTTTGAATTCCACATGATGTTTCCAGGGTTTTCTAGACATTCTGAATCATGTCTCACAAAAGTAGAATGGAAATAGTTCAATTCCCCAGGCCCCTCTCCAGCCGGGCCACGCACAAGCGTGTCTATCAGTGAGATTCACCCAGACTAAACTTTGACTGAGCAGCCATGGAAGGAAGTGACACCCAGAATCCCTTTTGTTGCAAGGGTGGTCTCAGGGGCAGCCAGCTTATGGGGTGGTAGTATTTCTAAAGTTGAGTTCCGTTGGTTTTGTCCATAGAGTATGCACTAGCATGGCAGCAGGGACACAGGTGCTCTCATCATCCCCGTTCTGCAGTGTGGTTTGGAGCATATTTTCCTGCATGTTCCATCCTGAACATGATTCTACAGCAACCCTTACTCCCAACAATACTGTGAAGTGTGGCCTCCTATGTTTTTAACAACTCGTTTCTGCTTAATCATCTAGAATTTGTTTCTGTTGCCTACCTACAAAATCCTACTTCTGCTACGAGCTGTAATAACTGATAAAAAAATTTTTAAAAAAATTAAATAAGTAAACAATAAATAAACTGTTATAGATGCATGGAAGAGGCAGACATTGTTTTAAGTCAATATAGAATTACAAATTCATAAATTATAATAATTTATGATTCTCTCTACAAGAAGAGCTACATTTATAAAAAGTGACAATATGGGTAACTAATTTCAATTTGAGGAAAATCCACAATGTCCTCTCTGAGGAAGTGACGCTGGAGTTGAGACCTGACAGTAAGTAGGTGTTAGGGAGGTGAGCAGTTACATGTGCCTGGGGAGAGAGGGGAAGGGTATTGTGCATGCCAGGGGAATAACATGGACACGGAATGAGTACGATTTTAGATTTCTCCTGTGGACAGTGGGAAGCCATTGAGAGATGTTAGATAAGAGAATTATCTGATCTAATTTTTTGTTGTTTGTTTTTAAAGTTCATTCCATGTGTGTAATGAATGTGCATTCGATGAAAAGTAGAAGTAAGCGATTCTTCCCGCCGTGTTCATCACACCACCACCACCTTGAGTGTGGTCTGCACTTAGTGAGTCACGTCCAATAAGTAGAGTGTGGGAAAGGGAAAAGTAGTCACTTTACAAGGAAAAAAACTGCCAAAAATTTCCTTAGGCAAATGATCCAGGTTAATGTCACCAGCCACAGGCTATTCTGATAATAAGTACCTTCTTACATGATGTGGTAAGGGGGGCACTTGATGTGGTATTCTTCTCCTAAATCCATAACCTCTGACAAATCATGCGGCAAACATCAGAGAAACACAAATTGAGGGACATTCTACAACATGCCTGGGCTCAGGTACTCTGCAGAACTGTCAGGCATGAAAAGTAAGAAAAGACAGACACTGTCACAGACCAGAGAATGCTAAGGTGATAAGATGCCTATATACAATTTGGTATCCTGGATTGGATTCTGGAACAGAAAAAAGACTTCAGTATAAAGATTTGGCAAATCTGAACAAAGTCTGCTGTTTAGTTAATAGTACCATACCAATATGGATTTCTTAGCTGTGACAAATGGGATGTGGTGACTGTAACATGTTAGCATTAGGAGAAACCAGGTGAGGGATCTACTGAAACTGTCTGTATTACTTTTGGAACTGTTCGGTAACTTTAAATTTATTCTAAAATAATAAGATTATTGTAAAAATATAAGAAGCAGGAAATCTATTCACTAACTGTTACAGTCAGTTGTCTAGGCAAGAGGGTGGACTCTAGTGAAGGCATTTAAGATAGAGAGGAATGAATCAGAACTCTATTTTGGAGGTGTGATTGGCAATTTTGATATGTCCTTCTGACATTAGAGGAAAGGCTTTCCAGAGGCAGAAGAGCAAGGTCCATAAAAAAAAGCCGTGCACTGGTCAAGGCCTTACTAAGTGACCCAGTGTCCCGGCAACACACACCAGATGTATGCACGTCTCATGTCCTGACAGATTTCCAATCTTCTAATTCCTACAAAGGATAAAATCTTATTTTCCAAGTCCCAGAAGCTCTCCCCTTAAGCTTCTGGTTTAGCTGTTTCGTAAATGTTTTGCTTTTCATTTGCATCAAATAAATTATTCCCACCAGTGAGCTGGTGTTTCCACAGGGGTGGGGAGCTCCCTCGTGTCCTAAGGCCCTAAGCCTGCTAATTTGTCATGCTGTGCTTACGGCCATAGGAATCTCTTTATTTATCCTGTAGTTAACTACAGTAGTTCCATCCCCAGTGCTTAAAAGGCTGGGTGGAACTGAAATGCACGTCTTGTTTTTCAATGCAATAGGGTTTTGATGGATAGCTATGGAAGGAGAACAAGAAGAGGGAGTACGTCCACTGGCAGGTGGGGGAGTGGCAAGAGGGGTGGGGACACATATCTAGCTTTCCTCAAGCACATGCCTTTAAGGAGTTTGCAGGTTGCAATAGTCTCTGGGTCAGGAAACCCAGCATGGTTAGTAGAAAAACAAAAATAAGAAGCCTGATGGCCAGGAACATTGAAATATGTGCAAATAAAATTGAACAGCAAAATTTCCAGGTATAACTCTCCTTGGACGCATGCTGCATCTTTGACTGTGGGTATGATGATGGAATTCTCTTGTTTACCAAGGGCTGGAATCCGTATCACCCAAACCTTACTTACAGAGTAAGGTTAGATGAGTAACAAGGAAAATATTAGGTTCTCTACCTTTTGCTGAGCAAAACTGAAGTTGCCAGTTATCTGAGCATTAATTCAGTATCAGAAGGACATGGATGGTGGAACAGTCAACAGATAACTGGGCTTGAGATAAGACAAAAGTGAATCCACCCTTTATAACATTAATAAAAGGCCATAGGGTGGGAACAATGGTAGGGGCCTGAACTATTCTACAAAGGTATAGGCACAGTTAATTTTTTATGTATACTTTACATATATATATATATATATATATATATACACACACACACATATACACACACACACACACACACACACACACATATACACACACACATACACACACATCAGCCATTGTCCTCTAGCTTGTTTTCCTATAATAGCTTACAACTCAGGAGTCACACAGCTGATGGTCATGAAGATTCTTGGCTTTCTTCACTGCTCCCATAGATAACATTGCCCTTGTGAAACCTAAGGCTGGTCTTTGAGAAATATTCCAGACCCTGCATTCTGGTGAACCAAACCAGTGGCCCAAGGAACCAACTCAACTGGTCTTGCCACCTGGGAACTGCCTCAGCACAAGAAGACAATTTCTGCTTCCTGATCCTATGAGTTCATGCCCAATCAGCAGGCCCAATTTCCTAGCCCTTTGCCTGCCAAGCTATCTTAAAAAACCCTTTCTCCCAAATTCTTGAGGAGACAGATGTGAGAAATCCCTCCCATCTCCTCACATGGAGCTTGCGATATTAAACTCCTTCTCCATTGTAACACCTGCTGTCTCAGGGTATTGGCTTCCTCTTGAGCAGCGGGCAATGAACCTGGTTGGGCTGTAATAGGAGAAGCCTTGAGGACAAAACTAATGGCAGGTTGTAGCCTGACTCTTGGAGTAGCCAGCTTTACTGCCTTGGTCTCTTGCATTATCTGGTTAAAATCTGTCTGATGATAAAACCAATAGATGTGAAAGCAGAGTGAGAGAGGAAGAGAAACTGAGCTCAGATAAGCCTGGATCCCCAGAACTCAAAGTCCTTTTCCATTGTCTTGTCATTTCTCTATAAACTTATTGCTCTTTGCTAAAATTAAATATAAGCCCATGATCTAACGTCCTCATTGAGTAACTCGTCACTGAGTACTTCTGTGTACGTCACAATGCATGTGTTGATAATTTGTTTATTTTTCTCATGTTAATCTGTCTTTTGTCAGCCTAATTTGCGGGGTCCCAGCCAATGAACCCAAGGTGGGTAGAGGGAAAAACAAATTAATTTTCTCTCCTACATCTGTTAAGTGCTCCTCACTGACCCCGCTTGGAGCTACTGTATAATTTCCCCTTTAATCCTCAAAGGCACATTGTGAAATATTATGTACCACATTCACAGATAAGAAAACTGAAAGACAGAAAAGTTAAAAATCTACCCAACGTTACAAAAGGGTTAAGCAACAGAGCTGGGATTACACTCGAGGTCAGTTCTGTGAGTTGCAGTCTCACCCCACTCCCTTTCTCAAGTTCCAAAACTGTGCCTTTTCAGTGAGGTATTTTGGTGGACTTACACAGGTACCCAGTTTTGCAGAATAAACCTTCTTAGTGTCTCCCAAATCTTTTCTGCATCCCACACCCAACACCAAACTCAAGACAAGATGTCCCCTGAGAGTTGCAAAAGCAGCCTGTTGAACCACCTCACTGTTCCATCTTCCCTGCCACTTTGTTGTGTGTTCTGCATCCAGAAATCAGTCTAATGCTGTTTTACTCATTATTTTTTGTAGTATTGTTCTATTTATTTATTTTGCCTATGAGGTCTTCAAGGACAAACATTTGGTTTATTTTTCTTGCTGCTGAATGCCCAGTGCCTAATAATATCTGATGCTTACTCTTTCAGTGTTTTCATTCATTCTTCTATTTCTAAATACCTTCTAGAGACTAAAAATCCCCAAATTTGCCTGTCCAAGCAGCAACTCTCCCCTGAACTTTGACTTTAATATCTGTCAATTGTTTAAACCTCGATATTCAACCAATATTTCAAACTGAATACAACAAAAACCAAATTCCTCATCTTCCCCCAGGACTCTTTCCCAGCTTTGTCCCCACAGTCTTCCCCATGGGACTCAGCCAACAGCAATCCCATCCTTTCAGGCAGCCAGGCCAAAAACACGAAGTCATTCGGGACTCCCCCGCTGTTCCTGTACACCACTTCCCATTGACCGGGAATCTTGTTGTGTCTCCCTACCCACTGGCCAGGCCCACTGCTCCCGTTGCAATCCAGGTCACCACCACTTTTGCTCCCTGGGTCACTGTGAGCCTCCTAAATTGTTTCCTGGCTTCTGCCCTTGCTCCCCCAACTCCCAAAAATGCTTCTGAACTGGAATTCTGAGCATGTCAAGTCTCTGCTCAGAACAAGCCAGTGGGCTCCCTTCTGACTCAGGGTAAAAGCCACGGCCCACACCATGGACTACAAGGTCCACCGTCTCTCTGACTTCTGCTCCTCTGCAGCTTCATAGGCTTCCTCGATGTTCCTCAAACACACCAGACATTCGCTCACCTCTAGACCTTCGCACTGGCTTTTCCCTCTGCCTAGAATGTTCTTCTCCTGGAGACCCATATGGCTCACCCCTCATCCCCTTCATTTCTTTGCCCAAACGCCACCTTCTCAGTGAGGTTTTTCCTGCCCACTGTATCTAAAATTGCCACCTGCTCCTTCAAGGAAGGATATTTTGTTTGATTTTTGTTTGTTTTTGTATTTATTTCTCCTAGTTTTCTGCTTTGTCTCAAGTACATGTATGTGTTCAATAAATATTTATGAAGTAAAAAGAAGCAGATGCATGACCAACATGTGATGAGTGAAATGTACAAATAAATAAATCTTACCCACTCACTGATGGCTCTCTACTGCCCTTGAATGAAGGTCAAATTGCTCAGAACACAAGGTCCCCTAAAATCTCATCCTTGAATCTTTATTGAGCTTTATTTATCAATAGCCGCCTCACCACGACGCACCTACATTAACGTACGCTGTGTCCCAGCCACACTTAAATAACTACATAGAGTGAATACAAAACTCTTACTGTTCTCACAGTCCCCTTCCTTGGCATATCACATTTCCCCTGATGGAAAGGGTAGCTTTTGTGGTACTCCACCTTTCTTCTCCCCTTGTAGCATTTACCATATTACATTACTCTACTGTAATTTTCTGTTTCTCAGAGGTCTCTGATGTCCCTGGAGGCAAAAGGCATATTTTTCCAGCCACTGAAATCCCAATTGAGCACAGTGGCCAAAGCTGTCTGCCACTTGTTCCCAATACTTTTTCCTGACAAAACACCACCTCCATCTCACCCAAGCTGGAACACCTCCACTGTTGTCCTATTTCAAGCCCTTGGCTACTCTAATTGCCGGTTTTATTCTCTGTCCAATGAAACTGGTAGAAATGAAAAGCGAACATTTCTGTCTTTATAAATATCAAAAAACTCCAAAAATTTGAGTAACTTTTTTATAAAATTGTAACTTTCATACATATCTTCCAGTTGTGGTTGAAAACTGAGTAGATTAATCATTATACACATTAAAAGCTAATTTTACTGAGTCTGTGCTCCATACAACAGTCATATGAATCATCATATGACTTCTTTTATTTAGAATTAAATACAAGAATATAAACAAGAAAATGTTGAGTGAGCCCCATTAACAGAAGTCATGCAAGATGCAAATGATATTAGCTGGCTTGGGTCAGAGTAGGTCTTGAGAAGCGATTATCTTTTCTTCCTGGAGAGAATTCCCCTTGCTCTTGGCCTTGCCTCCTCTCTCAAAGCCTTTGATCTGTGATCTCCCTTGGTTGTTCAGGACATTAGAGACACCATCTCACATCACACATTGATGGGGCGTCCACCTGAGAGTTGGACACCCCAGAGATGGTGATGCTCTCTGACATGCTGGGGAGAGGAAATGGCTTTCCCTGGTGGGGACTGTCTGTTGGCCATTGGTGTTGCATCAATCAAGAACAGGGGGTGGCAGGGGAAGATGACGAGTGCACAGAGTCAGTGCTCAGAGGGCTCTGCTTCCGCTCTGGAAATCCTATCAGACCATCAATCATCTCCTTTTCCTATTCAGATCCTTGGCTTTACTACAGACAATGATCCTTTGAGGGGATAAGGAGTACAGTGCAGTAATCACATATGGAGGAAGGACTCTGAGTGGGTTTGTTCCTTTCGCTCTGTTTCTCCAGGTCTTGGATTGACCCCTATCAGTCTAAGAGACATATGCCTAGGACTGGCCTACTCCATCACATATATCTAAAACTTTCTCCTAGCTGACATTTCCAGCCATTGTTCCAAGTTGGTGATGTGTTGAAATGTCTCCTTGACATGTCTGTTTGTAATTTGTTTTTAGAAATGCGTGAAAATTGTTCAGTTATGCTGGAGATGCAAGGACCAGGCCCGGTTCATAAGGACAGTTCTCTGATCATGGTTTTGATTTTTCCAGGCTGGAGCTCCATTGTGCTTTAATGAGATTGCCATAAGATCGGGATTTAGAAAACCTAAATTTCCTCAAAGATATTTTAGCTGTATAAAATATTTATCCCATATAGTATGTCTGCAAATATGAAATCAAATTATTGTTATAAAGCTATAATGATGTGGGAATAATAACTAATTCAGTTAATTGTGATTATGAGATATTTGACAGTTATCATCCCTGTGTTCCTCATTCTATAAGAAGCTTAAATTTCCTAAACCAACGTAAGCCACATATTCTCAAGCTCTCTATTCTTCTTGGAGCAGCTTTCCCTTTCATATCCAAATAACCTGATCCGAGACCTGATAGTGAGCACACCAGAAGACTTGCCTAAGAATCCCTAGGAAGTGAGTACAAGTTTCACAAATCTATCTTGGTCGAGCTCCTCGTCTTTCATTCCAGGTCAATGCCCCCCACTTCTCTGTCAGCCGAGGCAAAGCACTGGACTTTATCAAACCTTACTAAGGCTTGAGCATGGTAAAAGGGAATGAAATGCAGAGAAAGAAAACCCAGAGCTGGACACTAAATATCTCTCTCCTTGAGTACACAGCAGGACATCCCTGTGGTCACCGCTCTTGAGCTGGTCTCCGCCCTTTATTCCAGGTGTCATAGAAAAGAGTCCCTTTTCTCAAGTCACTTCTCTAAGAATCTAAGTCTTCAGGCTGCAGTTTCTTAACCCCACTGGAAGAATGAAAAAGTTAAAATCAATTGACATCATTGTCCTCCCTGAGAGAGATATTCTGCTTATAATGAGCATCGTTTATTTGAGATCCTTACATTGTAGACTGAGGACCAACCTTCTCTATTATTACTTTCCTTCTAAACTTCCCTTAAAACAGAAAGTGATAACTTACCTACATCTCTAACGTAGCAAAAGTGCCCCCTAAACAACTCCCCCAAGAGATAGATTTCATTTTTCTCTACAGAGCACAGAAACCACCCACATTTTTAAACTAGCTTTGTGGAGGTCTGGGAGAGGGGCAGCACCCTGAATCCAATATTAGCAGTTTGAGGCTTCCTGACCCTATGAACCAGCAGACTTACAAAGAAGCTGAGGGTTTAAGTTCTGAGGATAAGCAGTTAGCAAGGCAGACCCAGATTTTAGTCTAAGGAGACAACCAGTCAAAAAGCCAAACTGCATCTCTAGCCATAAGTACCATGACGGGGCAGCCCACATGGCTGTGGGGTCTCAGAGGAGCAGCACTATGTTTTATAAAGTGCCAAATATATTTGAAGGCTGTGGCTTGGAGGTTAAATTGCAATTAAACCTCTTGAGTTTTGACACTTGGCAATCCAGAAATTCCACTATGAAAATAAACAACCCTACCACCATTAAAACCACATGCTCTACCTCTTAAAAAGTCCCATGACATCTTGGATGCTAAATAATTCTGTGAAGCAATCTTTCTCATGAGTTGAGGAAACATTAGACAATATCTATTTTAAGTATCTTTTAAAAGGCATATTATCAGAAATAAAGAAATGGAGGTACCCGAAAATAAAGAATGGCTGGGCCTTAAAAAGATGAAATAGTTGAAACCCAGTTTCATATATTATGTCTGAATAGAATGCACAGATTTTGAATTTTTTGAAAGTAAAAATTTTAAATTATTTTCATATTATCATTGTTTAATTGTACTTTTTAATGTCAAAAATTTTATGTGTTTCTTGTAGTATAAAATAGTAAGTAGGGCATAGGTTCGTAGAAGAAGAAAATCTACTTAAATCTCAGTTCTGCCACTCCCTTGGGCAAATTGCCAGCCTCTCTGCACTTCAAATTGCATTATATTAAAACGGGGATTATTGTGATAATGAAGAAGTGTGAATAAGTCATTTTTCATGTTGTAAATACGCAATAAATATTAGTTGCTATTATTGAAAAATAGAATTCAGAAAATTTGTGAAAATTTGAGGTGGGAAATAAATATTATCCTCATCACACTATCAAAAGCCAATCACAAATAAAAGGTGTAGGTTTATACACCTTTTTTCCTAAGGGGTGTGTGTGCATGTGTCCATTCCAGAGATATGGATTTATTCATCTTCTAATATACAGTTTTTGCAATACTTTTTACCTGGACTATATATTAGATATCTTTTTATGTCAGTCAATATGGATGTAAGTAATTATTTTAACAGCTGCATTTTATTCCCTTGTATGGCACTGCCATTATTTTACTAATTGTCTATATTATGTATGAGTTTTACATCTTTACTTTATGCTACTTTTTTTGCTATTACTTTTAAGAGCACATACAAAAAAGATCACTGTAGACATGCATTTTTTATCATCTGTCCTTATTTATATAATAGGAATGTAACTGTTCAATCAGCAGTTACACTTCTTTATGTATTTGAAAACTATTGTCAAATGGCCCTGCAGACTCTAATCTCCAGCATGCTGTATAAGAATGCCTTGAAAATGCTCCATTTGAACCTGTGTATGTGGCTGAGTGCAGAGGCTCTCCATGCCCTACTGTTCTGAAGGTTCAGAGCACCACTTCTTCCTATATGTCTTAGCCCCGCTAGAGACCTTGCTTGAATTGGTTAATATTTAGCCAAATCAGAGTTTCTGCTGAATACATGATTCTACACAAGTTTTGATTAAACTTTCTTGGCCTCAGTCCCTCCACTTGTAAGACGGGTATAAAATACATACCGTAGTTGAGAAAATTCAAAGAAGTGACATGATAAAATAAATAGTGCCTGATTTATCATAAACACTAAGTATGTATGTGCTATATTCCCCCATCCTTTTTTAAACTGCAAGTTTTCGTGCCATAGTGCCTCGTAAAAAGTAGGTGTTCAGAAACTTATGTTGATACTTTGAATAATTTTGCACCTGAAAAGGATATCAGGAATAATCCATCAGAAAGACATCTATGAGATTGAATAGTCTACGAGTGGAAGAAGGAGGAGAAGGAGAAAAAGAAAAGGCTAGAAAGGGAGAAGGAAGAGGAGGCAATGAGGGGATGGATTTTGAAGACAGGTAGACCTAGGGTGGGATCCCAGTTCTGTCACTAGCTGTGTGAATTGGGGTTTTGAGCTAACTCCTTGATCCTCAGTTTCCTGATCAATAATGGGAAGCTAATAACTTCTATCTCAATGTGCGCTTACGAGGATTTATTGTGAAAGTGTAGATAAAGTATTAAGAGTTCTTTCAGACAAACACCAGATATCCAATAAAAGGAAAGTCTTATCTGTGTTGCCATCATTATTTCCACTCTCAACACTGTCAATCCATCACTACATCCATCGTGGACATTATTAAACATTATTTCCTGTGATTAACTCTCTAAGAAATCTTCATGGCTTGGCTCAGTAAATCTAGTATGGCGCCCCTACAATCTGCTTGACTGTCATTTATTCATTCCTAGGGAAGACTAGGCCACACGTTGAATTCATGTCAGGACTTTGCAGATGGACAGTGACTAACTAATACATGGTAAATTGCATTGATTAATTAATTAATAATTAGCACAATGTTATTTGTCAGTGACTTAAAATTCAGGATGAAGTCAGCATAGAAATAGGGCCTCTTTCTAGTTTTTGCATTCTGTAGACAATTTGCTCATTATTCATTGCTAACAACCATTACTCTAAATCTATACGTACATACCTATACCTATACCCATATCTATTATCTATTATCTATCTATATATGTGAGCATATCTACATATATAAATCAATATCTTTTCCTTTATTTTCATTTTTGCTTGCTACTTTGTTTTTGTATTTTATTTGCCACAAGAGGAAAAAGTAATGTAATACCAGATCTTAAAATCAGAATGGCAGTGGTAGACCCACACCATTTGCTGTAAGAGCTGATGATAAAGGAAATCTTTAGGGCAAATGCTTTCTCAAAGCTGTACCATAATGGAACTTATAGAGATAATGACTTAAAAAAAAGCATCCTTTTTTTGTTTTGGTTTTTATTTATTTATTTATTTATTTATTTTTTTATTAAGGGTATTGTGAGGGTACAAACATTACAGTTACACTTTATGTCTTTGCCTCACCCATGTGCGGGTTAAAGACGTGCCCTTCCCCCCCCTTAGTGCTCCCCGTGTCCTTTGGTTGTTGATTTGCACCCCATCCCCCTAATCCCTAGAGAGTATTTCTGCCATGTGATCAACCTAGTGTTGATCAGTTAGTACCAGTTTGATGGTGAGTAGAAGTGGAGCCCGTTCTTCTGCTCTTCTGGTGCCTCACTTTGGATAATGGGCTTAAGTTTAATCCAGGAAAGTGTAACAGGTGCTAGATCACTGTCATTTCTTAAGATTGAGTAATATTCCATTGTAAATATATACCAAATTTTAATAATCCACTCATGGATTGACGGGCACTTGGGTTGTTTCCACATCCTTGCGATAGTGAATTGTGCTGCCATAAACATTCAGGTGCAGATGTCTTTATTGTAGTATGTTTTGTGCTATTTTGGGTAGATGCCTAATAGTGCTATTGCTGTTTTTGTTTTTGTTTTGCATTGCCTGTGACTGAAAATTCATCGGACCATACAGAATAGAAAAGAACAATGGGTGGACGGTATGCCAGAGACACAACACACCCTCTAGGTGTGCCTAGGGGACACAGCTCTTCCTGGGCACAGTTTTCCATAGCTCCAAGTTGTACACATACCCTGTAAGGAAGCCCAGTTAAATGCTCAGAGGAAACTCTTCCATACATGCTCATAGAAAGAGGCCTTTCTAGTAGATGCTAACTGATAAACTAACCCCCTCCTAAAGACTCAACACATTTTAAAGTAATGTTTGTAGGTGAAAGCCTCTCTAGAATAGTCTGTGTATGTCTCTGATGAGTTAAACAGAGAATCCTAAACTGATTTAGATTTTTCTTAGTTCAACAACCCAATGTTACGTTGTGGGGGAGGTAGGTATTTTTTTGTCTGCTTTGCTTTTATTTATTTTCCTCCTCTATTCTCAAGCTGTCAAGTCTTCTACTGACATTTTCACTGTTTCTGACAACTCCTCTTCCTTTTCCAAGTCACTTATATTTAATCTGCTGTGAGATGAAAAAAAAAGCAAATAACCAAGCTTGCAAATAAAGTGAGTTTAATAAGATTTCATGAGAATCAGCAGGGTACCCAGAGGATTTGTGGCTTCATTCATTAAATTCAATCTACAAATATTCCTTGGGCTTCCTTTGCACAGGGCCTTGTGATGATCTATGAGCTACAGCTTGTTCCAGGCAATAAAGCACCATTGTTTTGGGGCTGTAACTTTTTGAAAAGTATATTTTTATTTTCAAGAGCCATTTTAAATGTCTGAGTTTATGACTAAATTGTGAATGGTCAACACTGTTAACTTCTGACCTCTGAAGATTTGGTTAATTACTGAACCACGCTGCCTATATATAGATGTATTTCCACGACTCCCAAAGCATCAACACATACAATCATTTTTGATACTGCATTTGAGATAAGGAAGGTTGGAATCTTTTTCCGCATCTTAGAACACACAGAGAGGGAGTGCATAAACTCGGAATCATTTCAAATCCTTTAAAATATTAGACTAGAATCAACTCTCCAACAGGTCAAAGCTCGTGCCAAGCCTTTGCCCAAGCATCACAGAATGAGTTTCTAGATCTCACTTACTGCCGTGCCTAACATGCCATATTGGAAAGGGCACTGGTGCGGGGTATCAGGAGACTTGGATTCTAGTCTGAAATCTGTAAGGAACTCATAGGCAAGCATCTTTGAATCCCAGGTTTGTCTCTTTTCCTCTTAAGATAAAGATGACCATATCTGTTTCACAGGATGAGGCATTTCATAGGATGAAATGATGACATATCTTAAAAAAACTATTATTAAGCAAAGTATATTACCAAGCCCCTCTGCAGCCTTGGGTCTTACAAGAGATACAGTAAAATCCTCCCCTCCATTGCAGCAGAGTCCTGCCTGCCACTGTGCAGACCTCCCTCCCTTGCCACAGGGTGCACCAGTAAAAGCCCAAGGGTAACAGAGACCCAAAGAAGCTATCTGTCTAAGTCTGTCTCCCTGGCCCTACCACTCACCTCATTCCTTCCACACTAGGCTGGGCAGGAGCAGCAGTTCTGAGAAAGCCTACAGTTGTTCAGAGCCTCCCTGGGAACCTCAGTATGTGTCTCTCTTACTGGCCACTGGCTGGCCTAAGGTCACGCACAGGGAAAAACATGAGCTCCATCCAGACTCCCTGCAAGAATTTCAATGACGCATGCTAAAGACTAACAGATGTGCACTTTCCTCCTGCAGTGTGAGGCTGGACACCAGCTCCCCTGGATGTGGGGCCTCTCTCAGGGCTTCTAACAGAAAGCACTCCCCGGTCTCCTCAACAGGGAAGGATCGCATGCCACAGCTTTTGTTTTAAATCTGGAGATACAATAGAGGTGAGGGTGGCTAAGGAACTAGAGAAGACCAGCCTGAGTAGATTCCCAGCTCTAATACTTTCTAGGTATGTAATTTTACTAAGTGTATTTTCCTTATCTCTAAAAAGAGGATGGCTACCACTGTGGTTTGAATGTTTGCCCCCTCTGAAACTCATGTTGAAATTTAAGTGTCATCATCGGTATTGAGAGATGGGGTATTTAAGAAGTGATTAGGTCATGGCGGCTTAACTCTGTAGACCCCCGCCAGATGCTGGTGCCAGCTCTTGCACTTCCCAGCCTCCCGAACTGTGAGAAATAAGCTTATTTTCTTTATAAATTACCTAGTCTTAGGTATTTTGTTATTAGCAACACAAAAAAGACTAGATAGCTACCCCTTGTAAAGATTTAATGAATATTGTAAGATACACATTAGTACATGAGCCAAAGTGCATATCTATAATTTAGTAATCCTCCTTCTCCTTCTACCAACCTACCTAGCAGATCCCATGGAAACCACTCCATCCTTTGCAAAAGCTGGCAGTAAATGAAATCTTTGGGCAAGTGCTTTCTGACTTGCTTACATAAGGAGCTTACAAAGATGAAGATGAAAAATAGTGTTTTTGCTGTTGCTGTCTTTGCATTGCCTCTGACAGTAAACTTACTGGGCTACCTAGAGTAGAAAGCTGACCACTGCTGTCCCTGCTGCCCTCTCACCTTCTACTCTTTTCCTCTGGTTCTCATGTGCTTGTCCTACCATCTGTGTCTATGGTAGGAGGGGGCAGAGGGTGTGTGGTGTGGACAAGGATGTTGTTCCCTTCTACCAGAAGGCCCCCGCTTTTGTGAAAAGAGAGCAGCGAAGACAGGAGATAGCCAGGGTGGGCCCCTCCCCACCTTCAGGAATCAGCCCTCCTTTCTTCCCTGAACCCCTGAAGCACCCTCTTGACTGAGCTCAGTTCTTTCTCAGGAGGACTCCTAGTCACTGCCTATTGAGAACATGCAGCAGATGCCAGGTGTGTAGGTAAATGGGGCATTTTACAGATCTGTAAATGGGCCAAACGGTGCTCTGGGGATGTTCCTTTCTAAACCAGGATACCTTTTAGCAGCACTAGAATAACCACAGCAGTTACAATTTGAGTGCTTACAGAAAGCCAAGAGTATTGTGCAAAATATTTTACAACCATTACTGATATTTAAGGACACAAAGAGTAAGACAGATTAAGCAAGACTGTCAATGACCGCATCTAGAAAGTGACAAAACCAGAATCCACAGTTCTGGCTTAATCCAAAATTGGTCTCCTCACCTGCTACCCTGTTGTGCTTGCCCTGACTGGTCTGGACCAGTTTTGCAGTGTTCCTCCACCTCTGGGCCTTCTAAGACAAGAAAGTCGTAGCATATGCAGTGATGTGTCCCACACATCCAGAGATGCTCTTCTTGGCAGTGCTGCACAGTGACAGTCCTGTCACCTCTTTGAGCCTATTTACTTGCTTATCATAGGGAGTCGATACTAACACTGGCTCTCTCCACCTTAACCACCAACCAGCTGAGACTAACGCTGAAGAGATTAACAAAATACTCTAAATAATGTTCTCAGTGCAGCACCTGGCACATAGTAAGCATATTAATCACCTTTCCACTTTCCTATGTCCAAGAGACTGTCTGGGGAGAATTATGCCAGTTTCTTTGGAAAACGTTCACCTCCTGTCTAAGGTTGCTGCCTTTGGGAATTTCCTAAAAACAGATATTTGATTAAACACCACAAAATCGATGGAAGATAAAAGCATATATATATTTGGTAGTAGTGGGAGTTTAAATGATTTTCAGGGATTGGTGTAGTAAATGACGAGATGCCCAAAAATGAATTCCAACAAAGAGTAAACATGTTAAAATGTTTAAGGAAACCTTGCCAAAAATTTAATATCTTTTTCAGAAGAAAGGAAAAAGGAAATTTGTTTTAATTTTAATTATTGTTGTTATTATACTGCGATCTTGTTTTCCACATCCAGCACAGTGGTGACTTCGAGATTCTCCGTCGTAAGGGTCTTAGGTCACCGAGGCATGCTGTGATGTTGAGGAGTGTGACAGCACATAAACGTGATTTTAAGCAGCTGCTGGGGGGATGGGGAGAAGAGGTTGATTCAACCTGTACACTGCTCTTCTTGCTTTGGAGAATCAAAACAGGAAGTGAATCTCAACAACCTCTGATAATGAGACTGAAAGAAATAGAGCGGGACTGGGGATTTAAGAAATGTTCTTCTCTGTTCCTTTTTGTAGTTTCCAAATCTACTCGAGCCACAGTCTAGTGTGGTTGGCGTGGGAGGAAGAGGCCGTGCTCCACAGTGTCCTTGAGAACGCTGGCTCTTTCCATCTGACAGTGTGTCTGTCAGAGGGAGCAGAGTTTGGAAGAGCACAGGTCACGTTTCAGGGCCAGGCTAGGAAGTGGTGACGTCACTTCTGGGCAAAACTCAGCGACACTGTGCTCACCCCTTTGCAAAAAGAGCATGGAAAGTATCTTCTTGGGTACCCAGGATAAATTCGAATGTTCATGAACATACTTTATTGTCCCTACCGTACACTTTCTTTGGATTTCTTGCTTCTACTCTTGCCCCTTTCCAGCCTAATCTCAACCCGGCAGCCAATGGGCTGGTCGAAAAGACATAATTAGATTATGCCATTTCTGCGCTCAAATTTCAGCAGTGGCTCTATGGTTCTCGCAGATTAAAGGCCAAAGTCATCACAATGACCTGCATGGCCCCACGTGATTTGGCACCGTTACTTTGCTAACCTCAACTTCTGCTACTCTCCCCTCACTCACAATCTCCAGCCACGCCAGACTCCTAGAGTTTCTTCTCTTGCTTTGTCCTCTGCCTGGAAAGCTCTTACCCAGCTGACTGTCCTGAGCCTCCTTCAAGCTCAAAT